>CAJVQJ010000114.1:0-40993 GCA_911387685.1 Dolichovespula media
GACGATATTAACGACGATAATAACGACGTTAATAACGACGATAAAAAGAAGATAATGACAATAATAACGACGATATTATCGATGATATTTATGACGATAACAACGTAGATAATGACGATAATAACGACGACATTAACGACGATGATTATGACAAAATAACGACGATATTAACGACGATAATTATGAGGATGATAAGGACGATAACAACGATGATAATGACGATAATAACGACGATATTAACGACGATAATAACGACGTTAATAACGACGATAAAAAGAAGATAATGACAATAATAACGACGATATTATCGATGATATTTATGACGATAACAACGATGATAATGACGATAATAACGACGACATTAACGACGATGATTATGACAAAATAACGACGATATTAACGACGATAATTATGAGGATGATAAGGACGATAACAACGATGATAATGACGATATTAACGACGATATTAACGACGATAATAACGACGTTAATAACGACGATAAAAAGAAGATAATGACAATAATAACGACGATATTATCGATGATATTTATGACGATAACAACGTAGATAATGACGATAATAACGACGACATTAACGACGATGATTATGACAAAATAACGACGATATTAACGACGATAATTATGAGGATGATAAGGACGATAACAACGATGATAATGACGATAATAACGACGACATTAGCGACGATGTTTATGACAAAATAACTACGATATTAACGACGATAATTATGAGGATAATAAGGACGATAACAACGAAGATAATGACGATAATAACGACGACATTAACGACGATGATTGTGACAAAATAACGACGATATTAACGACGATAATTATGAGGATGATAAGGACGATAACAACGATGATAATGACGATATTAACGACGATATTAACGACGATAATAACGACGTTAATAACGACGATAAAAAGAAGATAATGACAATAATAACGACGATATTATCGATGATATTTATGACGATAACAACGATGATAATGACGATAATAACGACGACATTAACGACGATGATTATGACAAAATAACGACGATATTAACGACGATAATTATGAGGATGATAAGGACGATAACAACGATGATAATGACGATATTAACGACGATATTAACGACGATAATAACGACGTTAATAACGACGATAAAAAGAAGATAATGACAATAATAACGACGATATTATCGATGATATTTATGACGATAACAACGTAGATAATGACGATAATAACGACGACATTAACGACGATGATTATGACAAAATAACGACGATATTAACGACGATAATTATGAGGATGATAAGGACGATAACAACGATGATAATGACGATAATAACGACGACATTAGCGACGATGTTTATGACAAAATAACTACGATATTAACGACGATAATTATGAGGATAATAAGGACGATAACAACGAAGATAATGACGATAATAACGACGACATTAACGACGATGATTGTGACAAAATAACGACGATATTAACGACGATAATTATGAGGATGATAAGGACGATAACAACGATGATAATGACGATATTAACGACGATATTAACGACGATAATAACGACGTTAATAACGACGATAAAAAGAAGATAATGACAATAATAACGACGATATTATCGATGATATTTATGACGATAACAACGACGATAATGACGATAATAACGACGAAATTAACGACGATGATTATGACAAAATAACGACGATATTAACGACGATAATTATGAGGATGATAAGGACGATAACAACGATGATAATGACGATATTAACGACGATATTAACGACGATAATAACGACGTTAAAAACGACGATAAAAAGAAGATAATGACAATAATAACGACGATATTATCGATGATATTTATGACGATAACAACGTAGATAATGACGATAATAACGACGACATTAACGACGATGATTATGACAAAATAACGACGATATTAACGACGATAATTATGAGGATGATAAGGACGATAACAACGATGATAATGACGATAATAACGACGACATTAACGACGATGATTATGACAAAATAACGACGATATTAACGACGATAATTAAGAGGATGATAAGGACGATAACAACGATGATAATGACGATAATAACAACGACATTAGCGACGATGTTTATGACAAAATAACGACGATATTAACGACGATAATTATGAGGATGATAAGGACGATAACAACGATTATAATGACGATATTAACGACGATATTAACGACGATAATAACGACGTTAAAAACGACGATAAAAAGAAGATAATGACAATAATAACGACGATATTATCGATGATATTTATGACGATAACAACGTAGATAATGACGATAATAACGACGACATTAACGACGATGATTATGACAAAATAACGACGATATTAACGACGATAATTATGAGGATGATAAGGATGATAACAACGATGATAATGACGATAATAACGACGACATTAACGACGATGATTATGACAAATCAACGACGATATTAACGACGATAATTATGAGGATGATAAGGACGATGACAACGATGATAATGACGATAATAACGACGACATTAGCGACGATGTTTATGACAAAATAACTACGATATTAACGACGATAATTATGAGGATAATAAGGACGATAACAACGATGATAATGACGATAATAACGACGACATTAACGACGATGATTATGACAAAATAACGACGATATTAACGACGATAATTATGAGGATGATAAGGACGATAACAACGATGATAATGACGATAATAACGACGATATTAACGACGATAATAACGACGTTAATAACGACGATAAAAAGAAGATAATGACAATAATAACGACGATATTATCGATGATATTTATGACGATAACAACGTAGATAATGACGATAATAACGACGACATTAACGACGATGATTATGACAAAATAACGACGATATTAACGACGATAATTATGAGGATGATAAGGACGATAACAACGATGATAATGACGATAATAACGACGACATTAACGACGATGATTGTGACAAAATAACGACGATATTAACGACGATAATTATGAGGATGATAAGGACGATAACAACGATGATAATGACGATATTAACGACGATATTAACGACGATAATAACGACGTTAATAACGACGATAAAAAGAAGATAATGACAATAATAACGACGATATTATCGATGATATTTATGACGATAACAACGATGATAATGACGATAATAACGACGACATTAACGACGATGATTATGACAAAATAACGACGATATTAACGACGATAATTATGAGGATGATAAGGACGATAACAACGATGATAATGACGATATTAACGACGATATTAACGACGATGATTGTGACAAAATAACGACGATATTAACGACGATAATTATGAGGATGATAAGGACGATAACAACGATGATAATGACGATATTAACGACGATATTAACGACGATAATAACGACGTTAATAACGACGATAAAAAGAAGATAATGACAATAATAACGACGATATTATCGATGATATTTATGACGATAACAACGATGATAATGACGATAATAACGACGACATTAACGACGATGATTATGACAAAATAACGACGATATTAACGACGATAATTATGAGGATGATAAGGACGATAACAACGATGATAATGACGATATTAACGACGATATTAACGACGATAATAACGACGTTAATAACGACGATAAAAAGAAGATAATGACAATAATAACGACGATATTATCGATGATATTTATGACGATAACAACGTAGATAATGACGATAATAACGACGACATTAACGACGATGATTATGACAAAATAACGACGATATTAACGACGATAATTATGAGGATGATAAGGACGATAACAACGATGATAATGACGATAATAACGACGACATTAGCGACGATGTTTATGACAAAATAACTACGATATTAACGACGATAATTATGAGGATAATAAGGACGATAACAACGAAGATAATGACGATAATAACGACGACATTAACGACGATGATTGTGACAAAATGACGACGATATTAACGACGATAATTATGAGGATGATAAGGACGATAACAACGATGATAATGACGATATTAACGACGATATTAACGACGATAATAACGACGTTAATAACGACGATAAAAAGAAGATAATGACAATAATAACGACGATATTATCGATGATATTTATGACGATAACAACGACGATAATGACGATAATAACGACGAAATTAACGACGATGATTATGACAAAATAACGACGATATTAACGACGAGAATTATGAGGATGATAAGGACGATAACAACGATGATAATGACGATATTATCGACGATATTAACGACGATAATAACGACGTTAAAAACGACGATAAAAAGAAGATAATGACAATAATAACGACGATATTATCGATGATATTTATGACGATAACAACGTAGATAATGACGATAATAACGACGACATTAACGACGATGATTATGACAAAATAACGACGATATTAACGACGATAATTATGAGGATGATAAGGACGATAACAACGATGATAATGACGATAATAACGACGACATTAACGACGATGATTATGACAAAATAACGACGATATTAACGACGATAATTAAGAGGATGATAAGGACGATAACAACGATGATAATGACGATAATAACAACGACATTAGCGACGATGTTTATGACAAAATAACGACGATATTAACGACGATAATTATGAGGATAATAAGGACGATATCAACGATTATAATGACGATATTAACGACGATATTAACGACGATAATAACGACGTTAAAAACGACGATAAAAAGAAGATAATGACAATAATAACGACGATATTATCGATGATATTTATGACGATAACAACGTAGATAATGACGATAATAACGACGACATTAACGAAGATGATTATGACAAAATAACGACGATATTAACGACGATAATTATGAGGATGATAAGGATGATAACAACGATGATAATGACGATAATAACGACGACATTAACGACGATGATTATGACAAATCAACGACGATATTAACGACGATAATTATGAGGATGATAAGGACGATAACAACGATGATAATGACGATAATAACGACGACATTAACGACGATGTTTATGACAAAATAACTACGATATTAACGACGATAATTATGAGGATAATAAGGACGATAACAACGAAGATAATGACGATAATAACGACGACATTAACGACAATGATTATGACAAAATAACGACGATATTAACGACGATAATTATGAGGATGATAAGGACGATAACAACGATGATAATGACGATAATAACGACGATATTAACGACGATAATAACGACGTTAAAAACGACGATAAAAAGAAGATAATGACAATAATAACGACGATATTATCGATGATATTTATGACGATAACAACGTAGATAATGACGATAATAACGACGACATTAACGACGATGATTATGACAAAATAACGACGATATTAACAACGATAATTATGAGGATGATAAGGACGATAACAACGATGATAATGACGATATTAACGACGATATTAACGACGATAATAACGACGTTAATAACGACGATAAAAAGAAGATAATGACAATAATAACGACGATATTATCGATGATATTTATGACGATAACAACGTAGATAATGACGATAATAACGACGACATTAACGACGATGATTATGACAAAATAACGACGATATTAACGACGATAATTATGAGGATAATAAGGACGATAACAACGATGATAATGACGATATTAACGACGATATTAACGACGATAATAACGACGATATTAACGACGATAATAAAGACAATAAAAAGAAGATAATGACAATAATAACGACGATATTAACGATAATATTTATGACGATAACAACGTAGATAATGACGATAATAACGACGACATTAACGACGATGATTATGACAAAATAACGACGATATTAACGACGATAATTATGAGGATGATAAGGACGATAACAACGATGATAATGACGATATAAACGACGATATTAACGACGATAATAACGACGTTAATAACGACGATAAAAAGAAGATAATGACAATAATAACGACGATATTATCGATGATATTTATGACGATAACAACGTAGATAATGACGATAATAACGACGACATTAACGACGATGATTATGACAAAATAACGACGATATTAACGACGATAATTATGAGGATTTTAAGGACGATAACAACGATGATAATGACGATAATAACGACGACATTAACGACGATGATTGTGACAAAATAACGACGATATTAACGACGATAATTATGAGGATGATAAGGACGATAACAACGATGATAATGACGATATTAACGACGATATTAACGACGATAATAACGACGTTAATAACGACGATAAAAAGAAGATAATGACAATAATAACGACGATATTATCGATGATATTTATGACGATAACAACGATGATAATGACGATAATAACGACGACATTAACGACGATGATTATGACAAAATAACGACGATATTAACGACGATAATTATGAGGATGATAAGGACGATAACAACGATGATAATGACGATATTAACGACGATATTAACGACGATAATAACGACGTTAATAACGACGATAAAAAGAAGATAATGACAATAATAACGACGATATTATCGATGATATTTATGACGATAACAACGTAGATAATGACGATAATAACGACGACATTAACGACGATGATTATGACAAAATAACGACGATATTAACGACGATAATTATGAGGATGATAAGGACGATAACAACGATGATAATGACGATAATAACGACGACATTAACGACGATGATTATGACAAAATAACGACGATATTAACGACGATAATTAAGAGGATGATAAGGACGATAACAACGATGATAATGACGATAATAACAACGACATTAGCGACGATGTTTATGACAAAATAACGACGATATTAACGACGATAATTATGAGGATAATAAGGACGATAACAACGATTATAATGACGATATTAACGACGATATTAACGACGATAATAACGACGTTAAAAACGACGATAAAAAGAAGATAATGACAATAATAACGACGATATTATCGATGATATTTATGACGATAACAACGTAGATAATGACGATAATAACGACGACATTAACGACGATGATTATGACAAAATAACGACGATATTAACGACGATAATTATGAGGATGATAAGGATGATAACAACGATGATAATGACGATAATAACGACGACATTAACGACGATGATTATGACAAATCAACGACGATATTAACGACGATAATTATGAGGATGATAAGGACGATAACAACGATGATAATGACGATAATAACGACGACATTAGCGACGATGTTTATGACAAAATAACTACGATATTAACGACGATAATTATGAGGATAATAAGGACGATAACAACGATGATAATGACGATAATAACGACGACATTAACGACGATGATTATGACAAAATAACGACGATATTAACGACGATAATTATGAGGATGATAAGGACGATAACAACGATGATAATGACGATAATAACGACGATATTAACGACGATAATAACGACGTTAAAAACGACGATAAAAAGAAGATAATGACAATAATAACGACGATATTATCGATGATAATTATGACGATAACAACGTAGATAATGACGATAATAACGACGACATTAACGACGATGATTATGACAAAATAACGACGATATTAACAACGATAATTATGAGGATGATAAGGACGATAACAACGATGATAATGACGATATTAACGACGATATTAACGACGATAATAACGACGTTAATAACGACGATAAAAAGAAGATAATGACAATAATAACGACGATATTATCGATGATATTTATGACGATAACAACGTAGATAATGACGATAATAACGACGACATTAACGACGATGATTATGACAAAATAACGACGATATTAACGACGATAATTATGAGGATAATAAGGACGATAACAACGATGATAATGACGATATTAACGACGATATTAACGACGATAATAACGACGATATTAACGACGATAATAAAGACAATAAAAAGAAGATAATGACAATATTAACGACGATATTAACGATAATATTTATGACGATAACAACGTAGATAATGACGATAATAACGACGACATTAACGACGATGATTATGACAAAATAACGACGATATTAACGACGATAATTATGAGGATGATAAGGACGATAACAACGATGATAATGACGATATTAACGACGATATTAACGACGATAATAACGACGTTAATAACGACGATAAAAAGAAGATAATGACAATAATAACGACGATATTATCGATGATATTTATGACGATAACAACGTAGATAATGACGATAATAACGACGACATTAACGACGATGATTATGACAAAATAACGACGATATTAACGACGATAATTATGAGGATTTTAAGGACGATAACAACGATGATAATGACGATAATAACGACGACATTAACGACGATGATTGTGACAAAATAACGACGATATTAACGACGATAATTATGAGGATGATAAGGACGATAACAACGATGATAATGACGATATTAACGACGATATTAACGACGATAATAACGACGTTAATAACGACGATAAAAAGAAGATAATGACAATAATAACGACGATATTATCGATGATATTTATGACGATAACAACGATGATAATGACGATAATAACGACGACATTAACGACGATGATTATGACAAAATAACGACGATATTAACGACGATAATTATGAGGATGATAAGGACGATAACAACGATGATAATGACGATATTAACGACGATATTAACGACGATAATAACGACGTTAATAACGACGATAAAAAGAAGATAATGACAATAATAACGACGATATTATCGATGATATTTATGACGATAACAACGTAGATAATGACGATAATAACGACGACATTAACGACGATGATTATGACAAAAAAACGACGATATTAACGACGATAATTATGAGGATGATAAGGACGATAACAACGATGATAATGACGATAATAACGACGACATTAACGACGATGATTGTGACAAAATAACGACGATATTAACGACGATAATTATGAGGATGATAAGGACGATAACAACGATGATAATGACGATATTAACGACGATATTAACGACGATAATAACGACGTTAATAACGACGATAAAAAGAAGATAATGACAATAATAACGACGATATTATCGATGATATTTATGACGATAACAACGATGATAATGACGATAATAACGACGACATTAACGACGATGATTATGACAAAATAACGACGATATTAACGACGATAATTATGAGGATGATAAGGACGATAACAACGATGATAATGACGATATTAACGACGATATTAACGACGATAATAACGACGTTAATAACGACGATAAAAAGAAGATAATGACAATAATAACGACGATATTATCGATGATATATATGACGATAACAACGTAGATAATGACGATAATAACGACGACATTAACGACGATGATTATGACAAAATAACGACGATATTAACGACGATAATTATGAGGATGATAAGGACGATAACAACGATGATAATGACGATAATAACGACGACATTAACGACGATAATAACGACGTTAATAACGACGATAAAAAGAAGATAATGACAATAATAACGACGATATTATCGATGATATTTATGACGATAACAACGTAGATAATGACGATAATAACGACGACATTAACGACGATGATTATGACAAAATAACGACGATATTAACGACGATAATTATGAGGATGATAAGGACGATAACAACGATGATAATGACGATAATAACGACGACATTAACGACGATGATTGTGACAAAATAACGACGATATTAACGACGATAATTATGAGGATAATAAGGACGATAACAACGATGATAATGACGATATTAACGACGATATTAACGACGATAATAACGTTGTTAAAAACGACGATAAAAAGAAGATAATGACAATAATAACGACGATATTATCGATGATATTTATGACGATAACAACGTAGATAATGACGATAATAACGACGACATTAACGACGATGATTATGACAAAATAACGACGATATTAACGACGATAATTATGAGGATGATAAGGACGATAACAACGATGATAATGACGATAATAACGACGACATTAACGACAATGATTATGACAAAATAACGACGATATTAACGACGATAACTATGAGGATAATAAGGACGATAACAACGATGATAATGACGATATTAACGACGATATTAACGACGATAATAACGACGTTAATAACGACGATAAAAAGAAGATAATGACAATAATAACGACGATATTATCGATGATATTTATGACGATAACAACGTAGATAATGACGATAATAACGACGACATTAACGACGATGATTATGACAAAATAACGACGATATTAACGACGATAATTATGAGGATTTTAAGGACGATAACAACGATGATAATGACGATAATAACGACGACATTAACGACGATGATTGTGACAAAATAACGACGATATTAACGACGATAATTATGAGGATGATAAGGACGATAACAACGATGATAATGACGATATTAACGACGATATTAACGACGATAATAACGACGTTAATAACGACGATAAAAAGAAGATAATGACAATAATAACGACGATATTATCGATGATATTTATGACGATAACAACGATGATAATGACGATAATAACGACGACATTAACGACGATGATTATGACAAAATAACGACGATATTAACGACGATAATTATGAGGATGATAAGGACGATAACAACGATGATAATGACGATATTAACGACGATATTAACGACGATAATAACGACGTTAATAACGACGATAAAAAGAAGATAATGACAATAATAACGACGATATTATCGATGATATTTATGACGATAACAACGTAGATAATGACGATAATAACGACGACAATAACGACGATGATTATGACAAAAAAACGACGATATTAACGACGATAATTATGAGGATGATAAGGACGATAACAACGATGATAATGACGATAATAACGACGACATTAACGACGATGATTGTGACAAAATAACGACGATATTAACGACGATAATTATGAGGATGATAAGGACGATAACAACGATGATAATGACGATATTAACGACGATATTAACGACGATAATAACGACGTTAATAACGACGATAAAAAGAAGATAATGACAATAATAACGACGATATTATCGATGATATTTATGACGATAACAACGATGATAATGACGATAATAACGACGACATTAACGACGATGATTATGACAAAATAACGACGATATTAACGACGATAATTATGAGGATGATAAGGACGATAACAACGATGATAATGACGATATTAACGACGATATTAACGACGATAATAACGACGTTAATAACGACGATAAAAAGAAGATAATGACAATAATAACGACGATATTATCGATGATATATATGACGATAACAACGTAGATAATGACGATAATAACGACGACATTAACGACGATGATTATGACAAAATAACGACGATATTAACGACGATAATTATGAGGATGATAAGGACGATAACAACGATGATAATGACGATAATAACGACGACATTAACGACGATAATAACGACGTTAATAACGACGATAAAAAGAAGATAATGACAATAATAACGACGATATTATCGATGATATTTATGACGATAACAACGTAGATAATGACGATAATAACGACGACATTAACGACGATGATTATGACAAAATAACGACGATATTAACGACGATAATTATGAGGATGATAAGGACGATAACAACGATGATAATGACGATAATAACGACGACATTAACGACGATGATTGTGACAAAATAACGACGATATTAACGACGATAATTATGAGGATAATAAGGACGATAACAACGATGATAATGACGATATTAACGACGATATTAACGACGATAATAACGACGTTAAAAACGACGATAAAAAGAAGATAATGACAATAATAACGACGATATTATCGATGATATTTATGACGATAACAACGTAGATAATGACGATAATAACGACGACATTAACGACGATGATTATGACAAAATAACGACGATATTAACGACGATAATTATGAGGATGATAAGGACGATAACAACGATGATAATGACGATAATAACGACGACATTAACGACAATGATTATGACAAAATAACGACGATATTAACGACGATAACTATGAGGATAATAAGGACGATAACAACGATGATAATGACGATATTAACGACGATATTAACGACGATAATAACGACGTTAATAACGACGATAAAAAGAAGATAATGACAATAATAACGACGATATTATCGATGATATTTATGACGATAACAACGTAGATAATGACGATAATAACGACGACATTAACGACGATGATTATGACAAAATAACGACGATATTAACGACGATAATTATGAGGATGATAAGGACGATAACAACGATGATAATGACGATAATAACGACGACATTAACGACGATGATTGTGACAAAATAACGACGATATTAACGACGATAATTATGAGGATGATAAGGACGATAACAACGATGATAATGACGATATTAACGACGATATTAACGACGATAATAACGACGTTAATAACGACGATAAAAAGAAGATAATGACAATAATAACGACGATATTATCGATGATATTTATGACGATAACAACGATGATAATGACGATAATAACGACGACATTAACGACGATGATTATGACAAAATAACGACGATATTAACGACGATAATTATGAGGATGATAAGGACGATAACAACGATGATAATGACGAAATAACGACGATAATAACGACGATAATTATGAGGATAATAACGACGATAACAACGATTATAATGACGATATTAACGACGACATTAGCGACGATGATTATGACAAAATAACGACGATATTAACGACGATAATTATGAGGATGATAAGGACGATAACAACGATGATAATGACGATATTAACGACGATATTAACGACGATAATAACGACGTTAATAACGACGATAAAAAGAAGATAATGACAATAATAACGACGATATTATCGATGATATTTATGACGATAACAACGATGATAATGACGATAATAACGACGACATTAACGACGATGATTATGACAAAATAACGACGATATTAACGACGATAATTATGAGGATAATAAGGACGATAACAACGATGATAATGACGATATTAACGACGATATTAACGACGATAATAACGACGATAACAACGATGATAATGACGAAATAACGACGATAATAACGACGATAATTATGAGGATAATAACGACGATAACAACGATTATAATGACGATATTAACGACGACATTAGCGACGATGTTTATGACAAAATAACGACGATATTAACGACGATAACTATGAGGATAATAAGGACGATAACAACGATTATAATGACGATATTAACGACGATATTAACGACGATAATAACGACGTTAATAGCGACGATAAAAAGAAGATATTGACAATAATAACGACGATATTATCGATGATATTTATGACGATAACAACGATGATAATGACGATAATAACGACGACATTAACGACGATGATTATGACAAAATAACGACGATGATTATGACAAAATAACGACGATATTAACGACGATAATTATGAGGATGATAAGGACGATAACAACGATGATAATGACGATATTAACGACGATATTAACGACGATAATAACGACGATATTAACGACGATAATAAAGACAATAAAAAGAAGATAATGACAATAATAACGACGATATTAACGATAATTTTATGACGATAACAACGTAGATAATGACGATAATAACGACGACATTAACGACGATGTTTATGACAAAATAACGACGATATTAACGACGATAATTATGAGGATGATAAGGACGATAACAACGATGATAATGACGATATTAACGACGATATTAACGACGATAATAACGACGTTAATAACGACGATAAAAAGAACATAATGACAATAATAACGACGATATTATCGATGATATTTATGACGATAACAACGTAGATAATGACGATAATAACGACGACATTAACGACGATGATTATGACAAAATAACGACGATATTAACGACGATAATTATGAGGATGATAAGGACGATAACAACGATGATAATGACGATAATAACGACGACATTAACGACGATGATTGTGACAAAATAACGACGATATTAACGACGATACTTATGAGGATTATAAGGACGATAACAACGATGATAATGACGATATTAACGACGATATTAACGACGATAATAACGACGTTAATAACGACGATAAAAAGAAGATAATGACAATAATAACGACGATATTATCGATGATATTTATGACGATAACAACGTAGATAATGACGATAATAACGACGACATTAACGACGATGATTATGACAAAATAACGACGATATTAACGACGATAATTATGAGGATGATAAGGACGATAACAACGATGATAATGACGATAATAACGACGACATTAACGACGATGATTGTGACAAAATATCGACGATATTAACGACGATAATTATGAGGATAATAAGGACGATAACAACGATGATAATGACGATATTAACGACGATATTAACGACGATAATAACGACGTTAAAAACGACGATAAAAAGAAGATAATGACAATAATAACGACGATATTATCGATGATATTTATGACGATAACAACGTAGATAATGACGATAATAACGACGACATTAACGACGATGATTATGACAAAATAACGACGATATTAACGACGATAATTATGAGGATTTTAAGGACGATAACAACGATGATAATGACGATAATAACGACGACATTAACGACGATGATTGTGACAAAATAACGACGATATTAACGACGATAATTATGAGGATGATAAGGACGATAACAACGATGATAATGACGATATTAACGACGATATTAACGACGATAATAACGACGTTAATAACGACGATAAAAAGAAGATAATGACAATAATAACGACGATATTATCGATGATATTTATGACGATAACAACGATGATAATGACGATAATAACGACGACATTAACGACGATGATTATGACAAAATAACGACGATATTAACGACGATAATTATGAGGATGATAAGGACGATAACAACGATGATAATGACGATATTAACGACGATATTAACGACGATAATAACGACGTTAATAACGACGATAAAAAGAAGATAATGACAATAATAACGACGATATTATCGATGATATTTATGACGATAACAACGTAGATAATGACGATAATAACGACGACATTAACGACGATGATTATGACAAAAAAACGACGATATTAACGACGATAATTATGAGGATGATAAGGACGATAACAACGATGATAATGACGATAATAACGACGACAGTAACGACGATGATTGTGACAAAATAACGACGATATTAACGACGATAATTATGAGGATGATAAGGACGATAACAACGATGATAATGACGATATTAACGACGATATTAACGACGATAATAACGACGTTAATAACGACGATAAAAAGAAGATAATGACAATAATAACGACGATATTATCGATGATATTTATGACGATAACAACGATGATAATGACGATAATAACGACGACATTAACGACGATGATTATGACAAAATAACGACGATATTAACGACGATAATTATGAGGATGATAAGGACGATAACAACGATGATAATGACGATATTAACGACGATATTAACGACGATAATAACGACGTTAATAACGACGATAAAAAGAAGATAATGACAATAATAACGACGATATTATCGATGATATTTATGACGATAACAACGTAGATAATGACGATAATAACGACGACATTAACGACGATGATTATGACAAAATAACGACGATATTAACGACGATAATTATGAGGATGATAAGGACGATAACAACGATGATAATGACGATAATAACGACGACATTAACGACGATAATAACGACGTTAATAACGACGATAAAAAGAAGATAATGACAATAATAACGACGATATTATCGATGATATTTATGACGATAACAACGTAGATAATGACGATAATAACGACGACATTAACGACGATGATTATGACAAAATAACGACGATATTAACGACGATAATTATGAGGATGATAAGGACGATAACAACGATGATAATGACGATAATAACGACGACATTAACGACGATGATTGTGACAAAATAACGACGATATTAACGACGATAATTATGAGGATAATAAGGACGATAACAACGATGATAATGACGATATTAACGACGATATTAACGACGATAATAACGACGTTAAAAACGACGATAAAAAGAAGATAATGACAATAATAACGACGATATTATCGACGATATTTATGACGATAACAACGTATATAATGACGATAATAACGACGACATTAACGACGATGATTATGACAAAATAACGACGATATTAACGACGATAATTATGAGGATGATAAGGACGATAACAACGATGATAATGACGATAATAACGACGACATTAACGACAATGATTATGACAAAATAACGACGATATTAACGACGATAACTATGAGGATAATAAGGACGATAACAACGATGATAATGACGATATTAACGACGATATTAACGACGATAATAACGACGTTAATAACGACGATAAAAAGAAGATAATGACAATAATAACGACGATATTATCGATGATATTTATGACGATAACAACGTAGATAATGACGATAATAACGACGACATTAACGACGATGATTATGACAAAATAACGACGATATTAACGACGATAATTATGAGGATGATAAGGACGATAACAACGATGATAATGACGATAATAACGACGACATTAACGACGATGATTGTGACAAAATAACGACGATATTAACGACGATAATTATGAGGATGATAAGGACGATAACAACGATGATAATGACGATATTAACGACGATATTAACGACGATAATAACGACGTTAATAACGACGATAAAAAGAAGATAATGACAATAATAACGACGATATTATCGATGATATTTATGACGATAACAACGATGATAATGACGATAATAACGACGACATTAACGACGATGATTATGACAAAATAACGACGATATTAACGACGATAATTATGAGGATGATAAGGACGATAACAACGATGATAATGACGAAATAACGACGATAATAACGACGATAATTATGAGGATAATAACGACGATAACAACGATTATAATGACGATATTAACGACGACATTAGCGACGATGATTATGACAAAATAACGACGATATTAACGACGATAATTATGAGGATGATAAGGACGATAACAACGATGATAATGACGATATTAACGACGATATTAACGACGATAATAACGACGTTAATAACGACGATAAAAAGAAGATAATGACAATAATAACGACGATATTATCGATGATATTTATGACGATAACAACGATGATAATGACGATAATAACGACGACATTAACGACGATGATTATGACAAAATAACGACGATATTAACGACGATAATTATGAGGATAATAAGGACGATAACAACGATGATAATGACGATATTAACGACGATATTAACGACGATAATAACGACGATAACAACGATGATAATGACGAAATAACGACGATAATAACGACGATAATTATGAGGATAATAACGACGATAACAACGATTATAATGACGATATTAACGACGACATTAGCGACGATGTTTATGACAAAATAACGACGATATTAACGACGATAACTATGAGGATAATAAGGACGATAACAACGATTATAATGACGATATTAACGACGATATTAACGACGATAATAACGACGTTAATAACGACGATAAAAAGAAGATATTGACAATAATAACGACGATATTATCGATGATATTTATGACGATAACAACGATGATAATGACGATAATAACGACGACATTAACGACGATGATTATAACAAAATAACGACGATGATTATGACAAAATAACGACGATATTAACGACGATAATTATGAGGATGATAAGGACGATAACAACGATGATAATGACGATATTAACGACGATATTAACGACGATAATAACGACGATATTAACGACGATAATAAAGACAATAAAAAGAAGATAATGACAATAATAACGACGATATTAACGATAATTTTATGACGATAACAACGTAGATAATGACGATAATAACGACGACATTAACGACGATGATTATGACAAAATAACGACGATATTAACGACGATAATTATGAGGATGATAAGGACGATAACAACGATGATAATGACGATATTAACGACGATATTAACGACGATAATAACGACGTTAATAACGACGATAAAAAGAAGATAATGACAATAATAACGACGATATTATCGATGATATTTATGACGATAACAACGTAGATAATGACGATAATAACGACGACATTAACGACGATGATTATGACAAAATAACGACGATATTAACGACGATAATTATGAGGATGATAAGGACGATAACAACGATGATAATGACGATAATAACGACGACATTAACGACGATGATTGTGACAAAATAACGACGATATTAACGACGATACTTATGAGGATGATAAGGACGATAACAACGATGATAATGACGATATTAACGACGATATTAACGACGATAATAACGACGTTAATAACGACGATAAAAAGTAGATAATGACAATAATAACGACGATATTATCGATGATATTTATGACGATAACAACGTAGATAATGACGATAATAACGACGACATTAACGACGATGATTATGACAAAATAACGACGATATTAACGACGATAATTATGAGGATGATAAGGACGATAACAACGATGATAATGACGATAATAACGACGACATTAACGACGATGATTGTGACAAAATAACGACGATATTAACGACGATAATTATGAGGATAATAAGGACGATAACAACGATGATAATGACGATATTAACGACGATATTAACGACGATAATAACGACGTTAAAAACGACGATAAAAAGAAGATAATGACAATAATAACGACGATATTATCGATGATATTTATGACGATAACAACGTAGATAATGACGATAATAACGACGACATTAACGACGATGATTATGACAAAATAACGACGATATTAACGACGATAATTATGAGGATGATAAGGACGATAACAACGATGATAATGACGATATTAACGACGATATTAACGACGATAATAACGACGTTAATAACGACGATAAAAAGAAGATAATGACAATAATAACGACGATATTATCGATGATATTTATGACGATAACAACGTAGATAATGACGATAATAACGACGACATTAACGACGATGATTATGACAAAATAACGACGATATTAACGACGATAATTATGAGGATGATAAGGACGATAACAACGATGATAATGACGATAATAACGACGACATTAACGACGATGATTGTGACAAAATAACGACGATATTAACGACGATAATTATGAGGATGATAAGGACGATAACAACGATGATAATGACGATATTAACGACGATAATAACGACGTTAATAACGACGATAAAAAGAAGATAATGACAATAATAACGACGATATTATCGATGATATTTATGACGATAACAACGATGATAATGACGATAATAACGACGACATTAACGACGATGATTATGACAAAATAACGACGATATTAACGACGATAATTATGAGGATGATAAGGACGATAACAACGATGATAATGACGATAATAACGACGATATTAACGACGATAATAACGACGTTAATAACGACGATAAAAAGAAGATAATGACAATAATAACGACGATATTATCGATGATATTTATGACGATAACAACGTAGATAATGACGATAATAACGACGACATTAACGACGATGATTATGACAAAATAACGACGATATTAACGACGATAATTATGAGGATGATAAGGACGATAACAACGATGATAATGACGATAATAACGACGACATTAACGACGATGATTGTGACAAAATAACGACGATATTAACGACGATAATTATGAGGATAATAAGGACGATAACAACGATGATAATGACGATATTAACGACGATATTAACGACGATAATAACGACGTTAATAACGACGATAAAAAGAAGATAATGACAATAATAACGACGATATTATCGATGATATTTATGACGATAACAACGTAGATAATGACGATAATAACGACGACATTAACGACGATGATTATGACAAAATAACGACGATATTAACGACGATAATTATGAGGATAATAAGGACGATAACAACGATGATAATGACGATATTAACGACGATATTAACGACGATAATAACGACGATATTAACGACGATAATAAAGACAATAAAAAGAATATAATGACAATAATAACGACGATATTAACGATCATATTTATGACGATAACAAAGTAGATAATGACGATAATAATGACGACATTAACGACGATGATTATGACAAAATAACGACGATATTAACGACGATAATTATGAGGATGATAAGGACGATAACAACGATGATAATGACGATATTAACGACGATATTAACGACGATAATAACGACGTTAATAACGACGATAAAAAGAAGATAATGACAATAATAACGACGATATTATCGATGATATTTATGACGATAACAACGTAGATAATGACGATAATAACGACGACATTAACGACGATGATTATGACAAAATAACGACGATATTAACGACGATAATTATGAGGATGATAAGGACGATAACAACGATGATAATGACGATAATAACGACGACATTAACGACGATGATTGTGACAAAATAACGACGATATTAACGACGATAATTATGAGGATGATAAGGACGATAACAACGATGATAATGACGATATTAACGACGATAATAACGACGTTAATAACGACGATAAAAAGAAGATAATGACAATAATAACGACGATATTATCGATGATATTTATGACGATAACAACGATGATAATGACGATAATAACGACGACATTAACGACGATGATTATGACAAAATAACGACGATATTAACGACGATAATTATGAGGATGATAAGGACGATAACAACGATGATAATGACGATATTAACGACGATATTAACGACGATAATAACGACGTTAATAACGACGATAAAAAGAAGATAATGACAATAATAACGACGATATTATCGATGATATTTATGACGATAACAACGTAGATAATGACGATAATAACGACGACATTAACGACGATGATTATGACAAAATAACGACGATATTAACGACGATAATTATGAGGATGATAAGGACGATAACAACGATGATAATGACGATAATAACGACGACATTAACGACGATGATTGTGACAAAATAACGACGATATTAACGACGATAATTATCAGGATAATAAGGACGATAACAACGATGATAATGACGATATTAACGACGATATTAACGACGATAATAACGACGTTAATAACGACGATAAAAAGAAGATAATGACAGTAATAACGACGATATTATCGATGATATTTATGACGATAACAACGTAGATAATGACGATAATAACGACGACATTAACGACGATGATTATGACAAAATAACGACGATATTAACGACGATAATTATGAGGATAATAAGGACGATAACAACGATGATAATGACGATATTAACGACGATATTAACGACGATAATAAAGACAATAAAAAGAAGATAATGACAATAATAACGACGATATTAACGATCATATTTATGACGATAACAAAGTAGATAATGACGATAATAATGACGACATTAACGACGATGATTATGACAAAATAACGACGATATTAACGACGATAATTATGAGGATGATAAGGACGATAACAACGATGATAATGACGATATTAACGACGATATTAACGACGATAATAACGACGTTAATAACGACGATAAAAAGAAGATAATGACAATAATAACGACGATATTATCGATGATATTTATGACGATAACAACGTAGATAATGACGATAATAACGACGACATTAACGACGATGATTATGACAAAATAACGACGATATTAACGACGATAATTATGAGGATGATAAGGACGATAACAACGATGATAATGACGATAATAACGACGACATTAACGACGATGATTGTGACAAAATAACGACGATATTAACGACGATAATTAGGAGGATGATAAGGACGATAACAACGATGATAATGACGATATTAACGACGATATTAACGACGATAATAACGACGTTAATAACGACGATAAAAAGAAGATAATGACAATAATAACGACGATATTATCGATGATATTTATGACGATAACAACGTAGATAATGACGATAATAACGACGACATTAACGACGATGATTATGACAAAATAACGACGATATTAACGACGATAATTATGAGGATGATAAGGACGATAACAACGATGATAATGACGATAATAACGACGACATTAACGACGATGATTGTGACAAAATAACGACGATATTAACGACGATAATTATGAGGATAATAAGGACGATAACAACGATGATAATGACGATATTAACGACGATATTAACGACGATAATAACGACGTTAAAAACGACGATAAAAAGAAGATAATGACAATAATAACGACGATATTATCGATGATATTTATGACGATAACAACGTAGATAATGACGATAATAACGACGACATTAACGACGATAATTATGACAAAATAACGACGATATTAACGACGATAATTATGAGGATGATAAGGACGATAACAACGATGATAATGACGATAATAACGACGACATTAACGACGATGATTATGACAAAATAACGACGATATTAACGACGATAATTAAGAGGATGATAAGGACGATAACAACGATGATAATGACGATAATAACGACGACATTAACGACGATGATTGTGACAAAATAACGACGATATTAACGACGATAATTATGAGGATGATAAGGACGATAACAACGATGATAATGACGATATTAACGACGATATTAACGACGATAATAACGACGTTAAAAACGACGATAAAAAGAAGATAATGACAATAATAACGACGATATTATCGATGATATTTATGACGATAACAACGTAGATAATGACGATAATAACGACGACATTAACGACGATGATTATGACAAAATAACGACGATATTAACGACGATAATTATGAGGATGATAAGGATGATAACAACGATGATAATGACGATAATAACGACGACATTAACGACGATGATTATGACAAAATAACGACGATATTAACGACGATAATTGTGAGGATTATAAGGACGATAACAACGATGATAATGACGATAATAACGACGACATTAGCGACGATGTTTATGACAAAATAACGACGATATTAACGACGATAATTATGAGGATGATAAGGACGATAACAACGATGATAATGACGATAATAACGACGACATTAACGACGATGATTGTGACAAAATAACGACGATATTAACGACGATAATTATGAGGATGATAAGGACGATAACAACGATGATAATGACGATATTAACGACGATAATAACGACGTTAATAACGACGATAAAAAGAAGATAATGACAATAATAACGACGATATTATCGATGATATTTATGACGATAACAACGATGATAATGACGATAATAACGACGACATTAACGACGATGATTATGACAAAATAACGACGATATTAACGACGATAATTATGAGGATGATAAGGACGATAACAACGATGATAATGACGATATTAACGACGATATTAACGACGATAATAACGACGTTAATAACGACGATAAAAAGAAGATAATGACAATAATAACGACGATATTATCGATGATATTTATGACGATAACAACGTAGATAATGACGATAATAACGACGACATTAACGACGATGATTATGACAAAATAACGACGATATTAACGACGATAATTATGAGGATGATAAGGACGATAACAACGATGATAATGACGATAATAACGACGACATTAACGACGATGATTGTGACAAAATAACGACGATATTAACGACGATAATTATGAGGATAATAAGGACGATAACAACGATGATAATGACGATATTAACGACGATATTAACGACGATAATAACGACGTTAATAACGACGATAAAAAGAAGATAATGACAATAATAACGACGATATTATCGATGATATTTATGACGATAACAACGTAGATAATGACGATAATAACGACGACATTAACGACGATGATTATGACAAAATAACAACGATATTAACGACGATAATTATGAGGATAATAAGGACGATAACAACGATGATAATGACGATATTAACGACGATATTAACGACGATAATAACGACGATATTAACGACGATAATAAAGACAATAAAAAGAAGATAATGACAATAATAACGACAATATTAACGATCATATTTATGACGATAACAAAGTAGATAATGACGATAATAATGACGACATTAACGACGATGATTATGACAAAATAACGACGATATTAACGACGATAATTATGAGGATGATAAGGACGATAACAACGATGATAATGACGATATTAACGACGATATTAACGACGATAATAACGACGTTAATAACGACGATAAAAAGAAGATAATGACAATAATAACGACGATATTATCGATGATATTTATGACGATAACAACGTAGATAATGACGATAATAACGACGACATTAACGACGATGATTATGACAAAATAACGACGATATTAACGACGATAATTATGAGGATGATAAGGACGATAACAACGATGATAATGACGATAATAACGACGACATTAACGACGATGATTGTGACAAAATAACGACGATATTAACGACGATAATTATGAGGATGATAAGGACGATAACAACGATGATAATGACGATATTAACGACGATAATAACGACGTTAATAACGACGATAAAAAGAAGATAATGACAATAATAACGACGATATTATCGATGATATTTATGACGATAACAACGATGATAATGACGATAATAACGACGACATTAACGACGATGATTATGACAAAATAACGACGATATTAACGACGATAATTATGAGGATGATAAGGACGATAACAACGATGATAATGACGATATTAACGACGATATTAACGACGATAATAACGACGTTAATAACGACGATAAAAAGAAGATAATGACAATAATAACGACGATATTATCGATGATATTTATGACGATAACAACGTAGATAATGACGATAATAACGACGACATTAACGACGATGATTATGACAAAATAACGACGATATTAACGACGATAATTATGAGGATGATAAGGACGATAACAACGATGATAATGACGATAATAACGACGACATTAACGACGATGATTGTGACAAAATAACGACGATATTAACGACGATAATTATGAGGATAATAAGGACGATAACAACGATGATAATGACGATATTAACGACGATATTAACGACGATAATAACGACGTTAATAACGACGATAAAAAGAAGATAATGACAGTAATAACGACGATATTATCGATGATATTTATGACGATAACAACGTAGATAATGACGATAATAACGACGACATTAACGACGATGATTATGACAAAATAACGACGATATTAACGACGATAATTATGAGGATAATAAGGACGATAACAACGATGATAATGACGATATTAACGACGATATTAACGACGATAATAAAGACAATAAAAAGAAGATAATGACAATAATAACGACGATATTAACGATCATATTTATGACGATAACAAAGTAGATAATGACGATAATAATGACGACATTAACGACGATGATTATGACAAAATAACGACGATATTAACGACGATAATTATGAGGATGATAAGGACGATAACAACGATGATAATGACGATATTAACGACGATATTAACGACGATAATAACGACGTTAATAACGACGATAAAAAGAAGATAATGACAATAATAACGACGATATTATCGATGATATTTATGACGATAACAACGTAGATAATGACGATAATAACGACGACATTAACGACGATGATTATGACAAAATAACGACGATATTAACGACGATAATTATGAGGATGATAAGGACGATAACAACGATGATAATGACGATAATAACGACGACATTAACGACGATGATTGTGACAAAATAACGACGATATTAACGACGATAATTATGAGGATAATAAGGACGATAACAACGATGATAATGACGATATTAACGACGATATTAACGACGATAATAACGACGTTAAAAACGACGATAAAAAGAAGATAATGACAATAATAACGACGATATTATCGATGATATTTATGACGATAACAACGTAGATAATGACGATAATAACGACGACATTAACGACGATAATTATGACAAAATAACGACGATATTAACGACGATAATTATGAGGATGATAAGGACGATAACAACGATGATAATGACGATAATAACGACGACATTAACGACGATGATTATGACAAAATAACGACGATATTAACGACGATAATTAAGAGGATGATAAGGACGATAACAACGATGATAATGACGATAATAACGACGACATTAACGACGATGATTGTGACAAAATAACGACGATATTAACGACGATAATTATGAGGATGATAAGGACGATAACAACGATGATAATGACGATATTAACGACGATATTAACGACGATAATAACGACGTTAAAAACGACGATAAAAAGAAGATAATGACAATAATAACGACGATATTATCGATGATATTTATGACGATAACAACGTAGATAATGACGATAATAACGACGACATTAACGACGATGATTATGACAAAATAACGACGATATTAACGACGATAATTATGAGGATGATAAGGATGATAACAACGATGATAATGACGATAATAACGACGACATTAACGACGATGATTATGACAAAATAACGACGATATTAACGACGATAATTGTGAGGATTATAAGGACGATAACAACGATGATAATGACGATAATAACGACGACATTAGCGACGATGTTTATGACAAAATAACGACGATATTAACGACGATAATTATGAGGATGATAAGGACGATAACAACGATGATAATGACGATAATAACGACGACATTAACGACGATGATTGTGACAAAATAACGACGATATTAACGACGATAATTATGAGGATGATAAGGACGATAACAACGATGATAATGACGATATTAACGACGATAATAACGACGTTAATAACGACGATAAAAAGAAGATAATGACAATAATAACGACGATATTATCGATGATATTTATGACGATAACAACGATGATAATGACGATAATAACGACGACATTAACGACGATGATTATGACAAAATAACGACGATATTAACGACGATAATTATGAGGATGATAAGGACGATAACAACGATGATAATGACGATATTAACGACGATATTAACGACGATAATAACGACGTTAATAACGACGATAAAAAGAAGATAATGACAATAATAACGACGATATTATCGATGATATTTATGACGATAACAACGTAGATAATGACGATAATAACGACGACATTAACGACGATGATTATGACAAAATAACGACGATATTAACGACGATAATTATGAGGATGATAAGGACGATAACAACGATGATAATGACGATAATAACGACGACATTAACGACGATAATAACGACGATATTAACGACGATAATAAAGACAATAAAAAGAAGATAATGACAATAATAACGACAATATTAACGATCATATTTATGACGATAACAAAGTAGATAATGACGATAATAATGACGACATTAACGACGATGATTATGACAAAATAACGACGATATTAACGACGATAATTATGAGGATGATAAGGACGATAACAACGATGATAATGACGATATTAACGACGATATTAACGACGATAATAACGACGTTAATAACGACGATAAAAAGAAGATAATGACAATAATAACGACGATATTATCGATGATATTTATGACGATAACAACGTAGATAATGACGATAATAACGACGACATTAACGACGATGATTATGACAAAATAACGACGATATTAACGACGATAATTATGAGGATGATAAGGACGATAACAACGATGATAATGACGATAATAACGACGACATTAACGACGATGATTGTGACAAAATAACGACGATATTAACGACGATAATTATGAGGATGATAAGGACGATAACAACGATGATAATGACGATATTAACGACGATAATAACGACGTTAATAACGACGATAAAAAGAAGATAATGACAATAATAACGACGATATTATCGATGATATTTATGACGATAACAACGATGATAATGACGATAATAACGACGACATTAACGACGATTATTATGACAAAATAACGACGATATTAACGACGATAATTATGAGGATGATAAGGACGATAACAACGATGATAATGACGATATTAACGACGATATTAACGACGATAATAACGACGTTAATAACGACGATAAAAAGAAGATAATGACAATAATAACGACGATATTATCGATGATATTTATGACGATAACAACGTAGATAATGACGATAATAACGACGACATTAACGACGATGATTATGACAAAATAACGACGATATTAACGACGATAATTATGAGGATGATAAGGACGATAACAACGATGATAATGACGATAATAACGACGACATTAACGACGATGATTGTGACAAAATAACGACGATATTAACGACGATAATTATGAGGATAATAAGGACGATAACAACGATGATAATGACGATATTAACGACGATATTAACGACGATAATAACGACGTTAATAACGACGATAAAAAGAAGATAATGACAGTAATAACGACGATATTATCGATGATATTTATGACGATAACAACGTAGATAATGACGATAATAACGACGACATTAACGACGATGATTATGACAAAATAACGACGATATTAACGACGATAATTATGAGGATAATAAGGACGATAACAACGATGATAATGACGATATTAACGACGATATTAACGACGATAATAAAGACAATAAAAAGAAGATAATGACAATAATAACGACGATATTAACGATCATATTTATGACGATAACAAAGTAGATAATGACGATAATAATGACGACATTAACGACGATGATTATGACAAAATAACGACGATATTAACGACGATAATTATGAGGATGATAAGGACGATAACAACGATGATAATGACGATATTAACGACGATATTAACGACGATAATAACGACGTTAATAACGACGATAAAAAGAAGATAATGACAATAATAACGACGATATTATCGATGATATTTATGACGATAACAACGTAGATAATGACGATAATAACGACGACATTAACGACGATGATTATGACAAAATAACGACGATATTAACGACGATAATTATGAGGATGATAAGGACGATAACAACGATGATAATGACGATAATAACGACGACATTAACGACGATGATTGTGACAAAATAACGACGATATTAACGACGATAATTATGAGGATGATAAGGACGATAACAACGATGATAATGACGATATTAACGACGATATTAACGACGATAATAACGACGTTAATAACGACGATAAAAAGAAGATAATGACAATAATAACGACGATATTATCGATGATATTTATGACGATAACAACGTAGATAATGACGATAATAACGACGACATTAACGACGATGATTATGACAAAATAACGACGATATTAACGACGATAATTATGAGGATGATAAGGACGATAACAACGATGATAATGACGATAATAACGACGACATTAACGACGATGATTGTGACAAAATAACGACGATATTAACGACGATAATTATGAGGATAATAAGGACGATAACAACGATGATAATGACGATATTAACGACGATATTAACGACGATAATAACGACGTTAAAAACGACGATAAAAAGAAGATAATGACAATAATAACGACGATATTATCGATGATATTTATGACGATAACAACGTAGATAATGACGATAATAACGACGACATTAACGACGATAATTATGACAAAATAACGACGATATTAACGACGATAATTATGAGGATGATAAGGACGATAACAACGATGATAATGACGATAATAACGACGACATTAACGACGATGATTATGACAAAATAACGACGATATTAACGACGATAATTAAGAGGATGATAAGGACGATAACAACGATGATAATGACGATAATAACGACGACATTAACGACGATGATTGTGACAAAATAACGACGATATTAACGACGATAATTATGAGGATGATAAGGACGATAACAACGATGATAATGACGATATTAACGACGATATTAACGACGATAATAACGACGTTAAAAACGACGATAAAAAGAAGATAATGACAATAATAACGACGATATTATCGATGATATTTATGACGATAACAACGTAGATAATGACGATAATAACGACGACATTAACGACGATGATTATGACAAAATAACGACGATATTAACGACGATAATTATGAGGATGATAAGGATGATAACAACGATGATAATGACGATAATAACGACGACATTAACGACGATGATTATGACAAAATAACGACGATATTAACGACGATAATTATGAGGATGATAAGGACGATAACAACGATGATAATGACGATATTAACGACGATATTAACGACGATAATTATGAGGATGATAAGGATGATAACAACGATGATAATGACGATAATAACGACGACATTAACGACGATGATTATGACAAAATAACGACGATATTAACGACGATAATTGTGAGGATTATAAGGACGATAACAACGATGATAATGACGATAATAACGACGACATTAGCGACGATGTTTATGACAAAATAACTACGATATTAACGACGATAATTATGAGGATAATAAGGACGATAACAACGAAGATAATGACGATAATAACGACGACATTAACGACAATGATTATGACAAAATAACGACGATATTAACGACGATAACTATGAGGATAATAAGGACGATAACAACGATGATAATGACGATATTAACGACGATATTAACGACGATGATTATGACAAAATAACGACGATATTAACGACGATAATTATGAGGATAATAAGGACGATAACAACGATGATAATGACGATATTAACGACGATATTAACGACGATAATAACGACGATAACAACGATGATAATGACGAAATAACGACGATAATAACGACGATAATTATGAGGATAATAACGACGATAACAACGATTATAATGACGATATTAACGACGACATTAGCGACGATGTTTATGACAAAATAACGACGATATTAACGACGATAACTATGAGGATAATAAGGACGATAACAACGATTATAATGACGATATTAACGACGATATTAACGACGATAATAACGACGTTAATAACGACGATAAAAAGAAGATAATGACAATAATAACGACGATATTATCGATGATATTTATGACGATAACAACGATGATAATGACGATAATAACGACGACATTAACGACGATGATTATGACAAAATAACGACGATATTAACGACGATAATTATGAGGATGATAAGGACGATAACAACGATGATAATGACGATATTAACGACGATATTAACGACGATAATAACGACGATATTAACGACGATAATAAAGACAATAAAAAGAAGATAATGACAATAATAACGACGATATTAACGATAATTTTATGACGATAACAACGTAGATAATGACGATAATAACGACGACATTAACGACGATGATTATGACAAAATAACGACGATATTAACGACGATAATTAAGAGGATGATAAGGACGATAACAACGATGATAATGACGATAATAACGACGACATTAACGACGATGATTGTGACAAAATAACGACGATATTAACGACGATAATTATGAGGATGATAAGGACGATAACAACGATGATAATGACGATATTAACGACGATATTAACGACGATAATAACGACGTTAAAAACGACGATAAAAAGAAGATAATGACAATAATAACGACGATATTATCGATGATATTTATGACGATAACAACGTAGATAATGACGATAATAACGACGACATTAACGACGATGATTATGACAAAATAACGACGATATTAACGACGATAATTATGAGGATGATAAGGATGATAACAACGATGATAATGACGATAATAACGACGACATTAACGACGATGATTATGACAAAATAACGACGATATTAACGACGATAATTATGAGGATGATAAGGACGATAACAACGATGATAATGACGATATTAACGACGATATTAACGACGATAATTATGAGGATGATAAGGATGATAACAACGATGATAATGACGATAATAACGACGACATTAACGACGATGATTATGACAAAATAACGACGATATTAACGACGATAATTGTGAGGATTATAAGGACGATAACAACGATGATAATGACGATAATAACGACGACATTAGCGACGATGTTTATGACAAAATAACTACGATATTAACGACGATAATTATGAGGATAATAAGGACGATAACAACGAAGATAATGACGATAATAACGACGACATTAACGACAATGATTATGACAAAATAACGACGATATTAACGACGATAACTATGAGGATAATAAGGACGATAACAACGATGATAATGACGATATTAACGACGATATTAACGACGATGATTATGACAAAATAACGACGATATTAACGACGATAATTATGAGGATAATAAGGACGATAACAACGATGATAATGACGATATTAACGACGATATTAACGACGATAATAACGACGATAACAACGATGATAATGACGAAATAACGACGATAATAACGACGATAATTATGAGGATAATAACGACGATAACAACGATTATAATGACGATATTAACGACGACATTAGCGACGATGTTTATGACAAAATAACGACGATATTAACGACGATAACTATGAGGATAATAAGGACGATAACAACGATTATAATGACGATATTAACGACGATATTAACGACGATAATAACGACGTTAATAACGACGATAAAAAGAAGATAATGACAATAATAACGACGATATTATCGATGATATTTATGACGATAACAACGATGATAATGACGATAATAACGACGACATTAACGACGATGATTATGACAAAATAACGACGATATTAACGACGATAATTATGAGGATGATAAGGACGATAACAACGATGATAATGACGATATTAACGACGATATTAACGACGATAATAACGACGATATTAACGACGATAATAAAGACAATAAAAAGAAGATAATGACAATAATAACGACGATATTAACGATAATTTTATGACGATAACAACGTAGATAATGACGATAATAACGACGACATTAACGACGATGATTATGACAAAATAACGACGATATTAACGACGATAATTATGAGGATGATAAGGACGATAACAACGATGATAATGACGATATTAACGACGATATTAACGACGATAATAACGACGTTAATAACGACCATAAAAAGAAGATAATGACAATAATAACGACGATATTATCGATGATATTTATGACGATAACAACGTAGATAATGACGATAATAACGACGACATTAACGACGATGATTATGACAAAATAACGACGATATTAACGACGATAATTATGAGGATGATAAGGACGATAACAACGATGATAATGACGATATTAACGACGATATTAACGACGATAATAACGACGATAACAACGATGATAATGACGAAATAACGACGATAATAACGACGATAATTATGAGGATAATAACGACGATAACAACGATTATAATGACGATATTAACGACGACATTAGCGACGATGTTTATGACAAAATAACGACGATATTAACGACGATAACTATGAGGATAATAAGGACGATAACAACGATTATAATGACGATATTAACGACGATATTAACGACGATAATAACGACGATAACAACGATGATAATGACGAAATAACGACGATAATAACGACGATAATTATGAGGATAATAACGACGATAACAACGATTATAATGACGATATTAACGACGACATTAGCGACGATGTTTATGACAAAATAACGACGATATTAACGACGATAACTATGAGGATAATAAGGACGATAACAACGATTATAATGACGATATTAACGACGATATTAACGACGATAATAACGACGTTAATAACGACGATAAAAAGAAGATAATGACAATAATAACGACGATATTATCGATGATATTTATGACGATAACAACGATGATAATGACGATAATAACGACGACATTAACGACGATGATTATGACAAAATAACGACGATATTAACGACGATAATTATGAGGATGATAAGGACGATAACAACGATGATAATGACGATATTAACGACGATATTAACGACGATAATAACGACGATATTAACGACGATAATAAAGACAATAAAAAGAAGATAATGACAATAATAACGACGATATTAACGATAATATTTATGACGATAACAACGTAGATAATGACGATAATAACGACGATATTAACGACGATAATAACGACGTTAATAACGACGATAAAAAGAAGATAATGACAATAATAACGACGATATTATCGATGATATTTATGACGATAACTACGTAGATAATGACGATAATAACGACGACATTAACGACGATGATTATGACAAAATAACGACGATATTAACGACGATAATTATGAGGATGATAAGGACGATAACAACGATGATAATGACGGTAATAACGACGACATTAACGACGATGATTGTGACAAAATAACGACGATATTAACGACGATACTTATGAGGATGATAAGGACGATAACAACGATGATAATGACGATATTAACGACGATATTAACGACGATAATAACGACGTTAATAACGACGATAAAAAGAAGATAATGACAATAATAACGACGATATTATCGATGATATTTATGACGATAACAACGATGATAATGACGATAATAACGACGACATTAACGACGATGATTATGACAAAATAACGACGATATTAACGACGATAATTATGAGGATGATAAGGACGATAACAACGATGATAATGACGATATTAACGACGATATTAACGACGATAATAACGACGTTAATAACGACGATATAAAGAAGATAATGACAATAATAACGACGATATTATCGATGATATTTATGACGATAACAACGTAGATAATGACGATAATAACGACGACATTAACGACGATGATTATGACAAAATAACGACGATATTAACGACGATAATTATGAGGATGATAAGGACGATAACAACGATGATAATGACGATAATAACGACGACATTAACGACGATGATTGTGACAAAATAACGACGATATTAACGACGATAATTATGAGGATAATAAGGACGATAACAACGATGATAATGACGATATTAACGACGATATTAACGACGATAATAACGACGTTAAAAACGACGATAAAAAGAAGATAATGACAATAATAACGACGATATTATCGATGATATTTATGACGATAACAACGTAGATAATGACGATAATAACGACGACATTAACGACGATGATTATGACAAAATAACGACGATATTAACGACGATAATTATGAGGATGATAAGGACGATAACAACGATTATAATGACGATATTAACGACGATATTAACGACGATAATAACGACGATAACAACGATGATAATGACGAAATAACGACGATAATAACGACGATAATTATGAGGATAATAACGACGATAACAACGATTATAATGACGATATTAACGACGACATTAGCGACGATGTTTATGACAAAATAACGACGATATTAACGACGATAATTATGATGATGATAAAGACGATAACAACGATGATAATGACGATATTAACGACGAAATTAACGACGATAATAACGACGTTAATAACGACGATAAAAAGAAGATAATGACAATAATAACGACGATATTATCGATGATATTTATGACGATAACAACGTAGATAATGACGATAATAACGACGACATTAACGACGATGATTATGACAAAATAACGACGATATTAACGACGATAATTATGAGGATGATAAGGACGATAACAACGATGATAATGACGATAATAACGACGACATTAACGACGATGATTGTGACAAAATAACGACGATATTAACGACGATACTTATGAGGATGATAAGGACGATAACAACGATGATAATGACGATATTAACGACGATATTAACGACGATAATAACGACGTTAATAACGACGATAAAAAGAAGATAATGACAATAATAACGACGATATTATCGATGATATTTATGACGATAACAACGATGATAATGACGATAATAACGACGACATTAACGACGATGATTATGACAAAATAACGACGATATTAACGACGATAATTATGAGGATGATAAGGACGATAACAACGATGATAATGACGATAATAACGACGACATTAACGACGATGATTGTGACAAAATAACGACGATATTAACGACGATAATTATGAGGATAATAAAGACGATAACAACGATGATAATGACGATATTAACGACGATATTAACGACGATAATAACGACGTTAAAAACGACGATAAAAAGAAGATAATGACAATAATAACGACGATATTATCGATGATATTTATGACGATAACAACGTAGATAATGACGATAATAACGACGAAATTAACGACGATAATTATGACAAAATAACGACGATATTAACGACGATAATTATGAGGATGATAAGGACGATAACAACGATGATAATGACGATAATAACGACGACATTAACGACGATGATTATGACAAAATAACGACGATATTAACGACGATAATTAAGAGGATGATAAGGACGATAACAACGATGATAATGACGATAATAACGACGACATTAACGACGATGATTGTGACAAAATAACGACGATATTAACGACGATAATTATGAGGATGATAAGGACGATAACAACGATGATAATGACGATATTAACGACGATATTAACGACGATAATAACGACGTTAAAAACGACGATAAAAAGAAGATAATGACAATAATAACGACGATATTATCGATGATATTTATGACGATAACAACGTAGATAATGACGATAATAACGACGACATTAACGACGATGATTATGACAAAATAACGACGATATTAACGACGATAATTATGAGGATGATAAGGATGATAACAACGATGATAATGACGATAATAACGACGACATTAACGACGATGATTATGACAAAATAACGACGATATTAACGACGATAATTATGAGGATGATAAGGACGATAACAACGATGATAATGACGATATTAACGACGATATTAACGACGATAATTATGAGGATGATAAGGATGATAACAACGATGATAATGACGATAATAACGACGACATTAACGACGATGATTATGACAAAATAACGACGATATTAACGACGATAATTGTGAGGATTATAAGGACGATAACAACGATGATAATGACGATAATAACGACGACATTAGCGACGATGTTTATGACAAAATAACTACGATATTAACGACGATAATTATGAGGATAATAAGGACGATAACAACGAAGATAATGACGATAATAACGACGACATTAACGACAATGATTATGACAAAATAACGACGATATTAACGACGATAACTATGAGGATAATAAGGACGATAACAACGATGATAATGACGATATTAACGACGATATTAACGACGATGATTATGACAAAATAACGACGATATTAACGACGATAATTATGAGGATAATAAGGACGATAACAACGATGATAATGACGATATTAACGACGATATTAACGACGATAATAACGACGATAACAACGATGATAATGACGAAATAACGACGATAATAACGACGATAATTATGAGGATAATAACGACGATAACAACGATTATAATGACGATATTAACGACGACATTAGCGACGATGTTTATGACAAAATAACGACGATATTAACGACGATAACTATGAGGATAATAAGGACGATAACAACGATTATAATGACGATATTAACGACGATATTAACGACGATAATAACGACGTTAATAACGATGATAAAAAGAAGATAATGACAATAATAACGACGATATTATCGATGATATTTATGACGATAACAACGATGATAATGACGATAATAACGACGACATTAACGACGATGATTATGACAAAATAACGACGATATTAACGACGATAATTATGAGGATGATAAGGACGATAACAACGATGATAATGACGATATTAACGACGATATTAACGACGATAATAACGACGATATTAACGACGATAATAAAGACAATAAAAAGAAGATAATGACAATAATAACGACGATATTAACGATAATTTTATGACGATAACAACGTAGATAATGACGATAATAACGACGACATTAACGACGATGATTATGACAAAATAACGACGATATTAACGACGATAATTATGAGGATGATAAGGACGATAACAACGATGATAATGACGATATTAACGACGATATTAACGACGATAATAACGACGTTAATAACGACCATAAAAAGAAGATAATGACAATAATAACGACGATATTATCGATGATATTTATGACGATAACAACGTAGATAATGACGATAATAACGACGACATTAACGACGATGATTATGACAAAATAACGACGATATTAACGACGATAATTATGAGGATGATAAGGACGATAACAACGATGATAATGACGATATTAACGACGATATTAACGACGATAATAACGACGATAACAACGATGATAATGACGAAATAACGACGATAATAACGACGATAATTATGAGGATAATAACGACGATAACAACGATTATAATGACGATATTAACGACGACATTAGCGACGATGTTTATGACAAAATAACGACGATATTAACGACGATAACTATGAGGATAATAAGGACGATAACAACGATTATAATGACGATATTAACGACGATATTAACGACGATAATAACGACGATAACAACGATGATAATGACGAAATAACGACGATAATAACGACGATAATTATGAGGATAATAACGACGATAACAACGATTATAATGACGATATTAACGACGACATTAGCGACGATGTTTATGACAAAATAACGACGATATTAACGACGATAACTATGAGGATAATAAGGACGATAACAACGATTATAATGACGATATTAACGACGATATTAACGACGATAATAACGACGTTAATAACGACGATAAAAAGAAGATAATGACAATAATAACGACGATATTATCGATGATATTTATGACGATAACAACGATGATAATGACGATAATAACGACGACATTAACGACGATGATTATGACAAAATAACGACGATATTAACGACGATAATTATGAGGATGATAAGGACGATAACAACGATGATAATGACGATATTAACGACGATATTAACGACGATAATAACGACGATATTAACGACGATAATAAAGACAATAAAAAGAAGATAATGACAATAATAACGACGATATTAACGATAATATTTATGACGATAACAACGTAGATAATGACGATAATAACGACGATATTAACGACGATAATAACGACGTTAATAACGACGATAAAAAGAAGATAATGACAATAATAACGACGATATTATCGATGATATTTATGACGATAACTACGTAGATAATGACGATAATAACGACGACATTAACGACGATGATTATGACAAAATAACGACGATATTAACGACGATAATTATGAGGATGATAAGGACGATAACAACGATGATAATGACGGTAATAACGACGACATTAACGACGATGATTGTGACAAAATAACGACGATATTAACGACGATACTTATGAGGATGATAAGGACGATAACAACGATGATAATGACGATATTAACGACGATATTAACGACGATAATAACGACGTTAATAACGACAATAAAAAGAAGATAATGACAATAATAACGACGATATTATCGATGATATTTATGACGATAACAACGATGATAATGACGATAATAACGACGACATTAACGACGATGATTATGACAAAATAACGACGATATTAACGACGATAATTATGAGGATGATAAGGACGATAACAACGATGATAATGACGATATTAACGACGATATTAACGACGATAATAACGACGTTAATAACGACGATATAAAGAAGATAATGACAATAATAACGACGATATTATCGATGATATTTATGACGATAACAACGTAGATAATGACGATAATAACGACGACATTAACGACGATGATTATGACAAAATAACGACGATATTAACGACGATAATTATGAGGATGATAAGGACGATAACAACGATGATAATGACGATAATAACGACGACATTAACGACGATGATTGTGACAAAATAACGACGATATTAACGACGATAATTATGAGGATAATAAGGACGATAACAACGATGATAATGACGATATTAACGACGATATTAACGACGATAATAACGACGTTAAAAACGACGATAAAAAGAAGATAATGACAATAATAACGACGATATTATCGATGATATTTATGACGATAACAACGTAGATAATGACGATAATAACGACGACATTAACGACGATGATTATGACAAAATAACGACGATATTAACGACGATAATTATGAGGATGATAAGGACGATAACAACGATTATAATGACGATATTAACGACGATATTAACGACGATAATAACGACGATAACAACGATGATAATGACGAAATAACGACGATAATAACGACGATAATTATGAGGATAATAACGACGATAACAACGATTATAATGACGATATTAACGACGACATTAGCGACGATGTTATGACAAAATAACGACGATATTAACGACGATAATTATGATGATGATAAGGACGATAACAACGATGATAATGACGATATTAACGACGATATTAACGACGATAATAACGACGTTAATAACGACGATAAAAAGAAAGATAATGACAATAATAACGACGATATTATCGATGATATTT
>CAJVQJ010000115.1:0-37509 GCA_911387685.1 Dolichovespula media
AATCGTCAATATCATCGTTGTTATCGTCCTTATTATCCTCATAATTATCGTCGTTATTATTGTCGTTAATATCATCATTATTATTGTCGTTATTATCGTCATTATCATCGTCAATATTGTCGTTATTATCGACGTTATTATCGTCGTTTTTATCGTCATTATCATCGTTAATATTGTCGTTATTATCGTCGTTACTTTTGTTGGTATTTTCGTCGTTATTATCATCGTTATTATCGTCATTATCATCGTTAATATTGTCGTTATTATTGTCGTTATTATCGTCGTTATTATCGTCATTAGCATCGTTGTTATCTTCCTTATTATCCTCATAATTATCGTCGTAATTATTGTCGTTAATATCGTGGTTATTAACGACGTTATTATCGTCTTTATTATCATCATTATTATCGTCATTATCATCGTTAATATTGTCGTTATTATCGTCGTTATTTTTGTTGGTATTTTCTTCGTTATTATCATCGTTATTATCGTCATTATCATCGATAATATTGTCGTTATTATTGTCGTTATTTTCGTCGGAATTTTCGTCGTTATTATCGTCGTTATAATCGTCATTATCATCGTTGTTATCGTTCTTATTATCCTCATAATTATCGTCGTTATTATTGTAGTTAATATCGTCGTTATTATCGAAGTTATTATCGTCCTTATTATCGTTGTTATTATTGTCATTATCATCGTTAATATTGTCGTTATTATCGTCGTTATTATCGACGTTATTATCGTCGTTATTATCGTCATTATCATCGTTAATATTGTCGTTATTATCGTCATTATCATCGTTATTATCGTCGTTATTATCGTCATTATCATCGTTGTTATCGTCCTTATTATCCTCTTAATTACAGTCGTTATTATTGTCGTTATTATCGTCATTATCATCGTCTATATTGTCGTTAATGTCGTCGTTATTATCGTCGTTATTATCGTCATAATTATCGTCGTTATCATCGTCATTATCATCGTTAATATTGTCGTTATTATCGACGTTATTATCGTCGTTTTTATCGTCATTATCATCGTAGTTATCGTCCTTATTATCCTCTTAATTATAGTCGTTATTATTGTCGTTAATATCGTCGTTATTATCGACGTTATTATCGTCGTTATTATCGTCATTATTATCGTCGTTATAATCGTCATTATCATCGTTGTTATCGTTTTTATTATCCTTATAATTATCGTCGTTATTATTGTCGTTAATATCATCATTATTATTGTCGTTATTATCGTCATTATCATCGTTAATATTGTCGTTATTATCGACGTTATTATAGTCGATTTTATCGTCATTATCATCGTTAATATTGTCGTTATTATCGTCGTTATTTTTGTTGGTATTTTCGTCGTTATTATCATCGTTATTATCGTCATTATCATCGTTAATATTGTCGTTATTATTGTCGTTATTATTGTCGTTATTTTCGTCGGAATTTTCGTCGTTATTATCGTCGTTATAATCGTCATTATCATCGTTGTTATCGTTCTTATTATCCTCATAATTATCGTCGTTATTATTGTCGTTAATATCGTCGTTATTATCGACGTTATTATCGTCCTTATTATCGTCGTTGTTATTGTCATTATCATCGTTAATATTGTCGTTATTATCGTCGTTATTATCGTCATTATCATCGTTAATATTGTCGTTATTATCGTCGTTATTATCGTCATTATCATCGTTGTTATCGTCCTTATTATCCTCATAATTATAGTCGTTATTATTGCCGTTAATATCGTCGTTATTATCGTCCTTATTATCGTCGTTATTATTGTCATTATCATCGTTAATATTGTCGTTATTATCGTCGTTATTACCGACGTTATTATCGTCGTTATTATCGTCATTATCATCGTTAATATTGTCGTTATTATCGTCATTATCATCGTTAATATTGTCGTTATTATCGTCGTTATTTTTGTCGGTATTTACGTCGTTATTATCATCGTTATTATCGTCATTATCATCGTTAATATTGTCGTTATTATTGTCATTATTATCGTCGTTATTATCGACGTTATAATCGTCGTTATTAACGTCATTATCATCGTTGTTATCGTCCTTATTATCTTCTTAATTATAGTCGTTATTATTGTCGTTAATATCGTCGTTATTATCGTCGATATTATCGTCATTATCATCGTTAATATTGTAGTTATTATCGTCGTTATTATCGTCATTATTATCGTCGTTATAATCGTCAATATCATCGTTGTTATCGTCCTTATTATCCTCATAATTATCGTCGTTATTATTGTCGTTAATATCATCATTATTATTGTCGTTATTATCGTCATTATCATCGTTAATATTGTCGTTATTATCGACGTTATTATCGTCGTTTTTATCGTCATTATCATCGTTAATATTGTCGTTATTATCGTCGTTATTTTTGTCGGTATTTTCGTCGTTATTATCATCGTTATTATCGTCATTATCATCGTTAATATTGTCGTTAATATCGTCGTTATTATCGTCGTTATTATCGTCATTATCATCGTTAATATTGTAGTTATTATCGTCGTTATTATCGTCATTATCATCGTTGTTATCGTCCTTATTATCCTCTTAATTACAGTCGTTATTATTGTCGTTAATATCGTCGTTATTATCGACGTTATTATCGTCGGAATTTTCGTCGTTATTATCGTCGTTATAATCGTCATTATCATCGTTGTTATCGTCCTTATTATCCTCTTAATTATAGTCGTTATTATCGTCGTTATTATCGTCATTATCATCGTCTATATTGTCGTTAATTTCGTCGTTATTATCGTCATAATTATCGTCGTTATTATCGTCATTATCATTGTTAATATTGTCGTTATTATCGTCATTATCATCGTTAATATTGTCGTTATTATCGTCGTTATTTTTGTCGGTATTTACGTCGTTATTATCATCGTTATTATCGTCATTATCATCGTTAATATTGTCGTTATTATTGTCGTTATTATCGTCGTTATTATCGTCATTAGCATCGTTGTTATCGTCCTTATTATCCTCATAATTATCATCGTTATTATTGTCGTTAATATCGTGGTTATTATCGACGTTATTATCGTCTTTATTATCATCATTATTATCGTCATTATCATCGTTAATATTGTTGTTATTATCGTCGTTATTTTTGTTGGTATTTTCGTCGTTATTATCATCGTTATTATCGTTATTATCATCGTTAATATTGTCGTTATTATTGTCGTTTTTTCGTCGGAATTTTCGTCGTTATTATAGTCGTTATAATAGTCATTATCATCGTTATTATCGTTCTTATTATCCTCATAATTATCGTCGTTATTATTGTCGTTAATATCGTCGTTATTATCGACGTTTTTATCGTCCTTATTATCGTCGTTATTATTGTCATCATCATCGTTAATATTGTCGTTATTATCATCGTTATTATCGACGTTATTATCGTCGTTATTATCGTCATTATCATCGTTTATATTGTCGTTATTATCGTCGTTTTTATCGTCATTATCATCGTAGTTATCGTCCTTATTATCCTCTTAATTATAGTCGTTATTATTGTCGTTAATATCGTCGTTATTATCGACGTTATTATCGTCGTTATTATCGTCATTATTATCGTCGTTATAATCGTCAATATCATCGTTGTTATCGTCCTTATTATCCTCATAATTATCGTCGTTATTATTGTCGTTAATATCATCATTATTATTGTCGTTATTATCGTCATTATCATCGTTAATATTGTCGTTATTATCTACGTTATTATCGTCGTTTTTATCGTCATTATCATCGTTAATATTGTCGTTATTATCGTCGTTATTTTTGTTGGTATTTTCGTCGTTATTATCATCGTTATTATCGTCATTATCATCGTTAATATTGTCGTTATTATTGTCGTTATTTTCGTCGTTATAATCGTCATTATCATCGTAGTTATCGTCCTTATTATCCTCTTAATTATAGTCGTTATTATTGTCGTTAATATCGTCGTTATTATCGACGTTATTATCGTCCTTATTATCGTCGTTATTATTGTCATTATCATCGTTAATATTGTCGTTATTATCGTCGTTATTATCGTCATTATCATCATTAATATTGTCGTTATTATCGTCGTTATTTTTGTCGGTATTTTCGACGTTATTATCATCGTTATTATCGTCATTATCATCGTTAATATTGTCGTTATTATTGTCGTTATTATCGTCGTTATTATCGACGTTATAATCGTCGTTATTATCGTCATTATCATCGTTGTTATCGTCCTTATTATCCTCTTAATTATAGTCGTTATTATTGTCGTTAATATCGTCGTTATTATCGACGTTATTATCGTCGTTATTATCGTCATTATTATCGTCGTTATAATCGTCATTATCATCGTTGTTATCGTCCTTATTATCCTCATAATTATCGTCGTTATTATTGTCGTTAATATCATCATTATTATTGTCGTTATTATCGTCATTATCATCGTTAATATTGTCGTTATTATAGTCGTTATTATCGTCGTTATTATCGTCATTATCATCGTTTATATTGTCGTTAATTTCGTCGTTATTATCGTCGTTATTATCGTCATAATTATCGTCGTTATTATCGTCATTATCATCGTTAATATTGTCGTTATTATCGACGTTATTATCGTCGTTATTATCGTCATTATCATCGTTGTTATCGTCCTTATTATCCTCATAATTATAGACGTTATTATTGCCGTTAATATCGTCGTTATTATTGTCGTTATTATCGTCATTATCATCGTTAATATTGTCGTTATTATAGTCGTTATTATCGTCGTTATTATCGTCATTATCATCGTTTATATTGTCGTTAATTTCGTCGTTATTATCGTCGTTATTATCGTCATAATTATCGTCGTTATTATCGTCATTATCATCGTTAATATTGTCGTTATTATCGACGTTATTATCGTCGTTATTATCGTCATTATCATCGTTGTTATCGTCCTTATTATCCTCATAATTATAGTCGTTATTATTGCCGTTAATATCGTCGTTATTATCGTCCTTATTATCGTCGTTATTATTGTCATTATCATCGTTAATATTGTCGTTATTATCGTCGTTATTACCGACGTTATTATCGTCGTTATTATCGTCGTTATAATCGTCATTATCATCGTTGTTATCGTTCTTATTATCCTCATAATTATCGTCGTTATTATTGTCGTTAATATCGTCGTTATTATCGACGTTATTATCGTCCTTATTATCGTCGTTATTATTGTCATTATCATCGTTAATATTGTCGTTATTATCGTCGTTATTATCGACTTTATTATCGTCGTTATTATCGTCATTATCATCGTTAATATTGTCGTTATTATCGTCGTTATTATCGTCATTATCATCGTTGTTATCGTCCTTATTATCCTCTTAATTACAGTCGTTATTATTGTCGTTATTATCGTCATTATCATCGTCTATATTGTCGTTAATGTCGTCGTTATTATCGTCGTTATTATCGTCATAATTATCGTCGTTATCATCGTCATTATCATCGTTAATATTGTCATTATTATCGACGTTATTATCGTCGTTTTTATCGTCATTATCATCGTAGTTATCGTCCTTATTATCCTCTTAATTATAGTCGTTATTATTGTCGTTAATATCGTCGTTATTATCGACGTTATTATCGTCGTTATTATTGTCGTTAATATCGTCGTTATTATCGACGTTATTATCGTCCTTATTATCGTCTTTATTATTGTCATTGTCATCGTTAATATTGTCGTTATTATCGTCGTTATTATCGACGTTATTATCGTCGTTATTATCGTCATTATCATCGTTAATATTGTCGTTATTATCGTCGTTATTATCGTCATTATCATCGTTGTTATCGTCCTTATTATCCTCTTAATTACAGTCGTTATTATTGTCGTTAATATCGTCGTTATTAACGACGTTATTATCGTCGGAATTTTCGTCGTTATTATCGTCGTTATAATCGTCATTATCATCGTTGTTATCGTCCTTATTATCCTCATAATTATCGTCGTTATTATTGTCGTTAATATCATCATTATTATTGTCGTTATTATCGTCATTATCATCGTTAATATTGTCGTTATTATCGACGTTACTATCGTCGTTTTTATCGTCATTATCATCGTTAATATTGTCGTTATTTTCGTCGTTATTTTTGTTGGTATTTTCGTCCTTATTATCATCGTTATTATCGTCATTATCATCGTTAATATCGTCGTTATTAACGACGTTATTATCGTCGGAATTTTCGTCGTTATTATCGTCGTTATAATCGTCATTATCGTCGTTGTTATCGTTCTTATTATCCTCATAATTATCGTCGTAATTATTGTCGTTAATATCGTCGTTATTATCGACGTTATTATCGTCCTTATTATCGTCGTTATTATTGTCATTATCATCGTTAATATTGTAGTTATTATCGTCGTTATTATCGTCATTATCATCGTTGTTATCGTCCTTATTATTCTCTTAATTACAGTCGTTATTATTGTCGTTAATATCGTCGTTATTATCGACGTTATTATCGTCGGAATTTTCGTCGTTATTATCGTCGTTATTATCGTCATTATCATCGTTGTTATCGTCCTTATTATCCTCATAATTATAGTCGTTATTATTGCCGTTAATATCGTCGTTATTATCGTCCTTATTATCGTCGTTATTATTGTCATTATCATCGTTAATATTGTCGTTATTATCGTCGTTATTACCGACGTTATTATCGTCGTTATTATCGTCGTTATAATCGTCATTATCATCGTTGATATCGTTCTTACTATCCTCATAATTATCGTCGTTATTATTGTCGTTAATATCGTCGTTATTATCGACGTTATTATCGTCCTTATTATCGTCGTTATTATTGTCATTATCATCGTTAATATTGTCGTTATTATCGTCGTTATTATCGTCATTATCATCGTTGTTATCGTCATTATTATCCTCTTAATTACAGTCGTTATTATTGTCGTTATTATCGTCATTATCATCGTCTATATTGTCGTTAATGTCGTCGTTATTATCGTCGTTATTATCGTCATAATTATCGTCGTTATCATCGTCATTATCATCGTTAATATTGTCGTTATTATCGACGTTATTATCGTCGTTTTTATCGTCATTATCATCGTTAATATTGTCGTTATTATCGTCGTTATTTTTGTTGGTATTTTCGTCGTTATTATCATCGTTATTATCGTCATTATCATCGTTAATATTGTCGTTATTATTGTCGTTATTTTCGTCGGAATTTTCGTCGTTATTATCGTCGTTATAATCGTCATTATCATCGTTGTTATCGTTCTTATTATCCTCATAATTATCGTCGTTATTATTGTCGTTAATATCGTCGTTATTATCGACGTTATTATCGTCCTTATTATCGTCGTTATTATTGTCATTGTCATCGTTAATATTGTCGTTATTATCGTCGTTAATATCGACGTTATTATCGTCGTTATTATCGTCATTATCATCGTTAATATTGTCGTTATTATCGTCGTTATTATCGTCATTATCATCGTTGTTATCGTACTTATTATCCTCTTAATTACATTCGTTATTATTGTCGTTAATATCGTCGTTATTAACGACGTTATTATCGTCGGAATTTTCGTCGTTATTATCGTCGTTATAATCGTCATTATCATCGTTGTTATCGTCTTATTATCCTCATAATTATCGTCGTTATTATTGTCGTTAATATCATCATTATTATTGTCGTTATTATCGTCATTATCATCGTTAATATTGTCGTTATTATCGACGTTACTATCGTCGTTATTATCGTCATTATCATCGTTAATATTGTCGTTGTTATTGTCGTTATTTTCGTCGGAATTTTCGTCGTTATTATCGTCGTTATAATCGTCATTATCGTCGTTGTTATCGTTCTTATTATACTCATAATTATCGTCGTTATTATTGTCGTTAATATCGTCGTTATTATCGACGTTATTATCGTCCTTATTATCGTCGTTATTATTGTCATTATCATCGTTAAAATTGTAGTTATTATCGTCGTTATTATCGTCATTATTATCGACGTTATTATCGTCGGAATTTTCGTCGTTATTATCGTCGTTATAATCGTCATTATCATCGTTGTTATCGTCCTTATTATTCTCTTAATTATAGTCGTTATTATCGTAGTTATTATCGTCATTATCATCGTCTATATTGTCGTTAATTTCGTCGTTATTATCGTCATTATTATCGTCGTTATAATCGTCATTATCATCGTTGTTATCGTCCTTATTATCCTCATAATTATCGTCGTTATTATTGTCGTTAATATCATCATTATTATTGTCGTTATTATCGTCATTATCATCGTTAATATTGTCGTTATTATCGTCGTTATTATCGTCATTATCATCGTTGTTATCGTCCTTATTATCCTCTTAATTACAGTCGTTATTATTGTCGTTATTATCGTCATTATCATCGTCAATTTTGTCGTTAATGTCGTCATTATTATCGTCGTTATTATCGAAATAATTATCGTCGTTATCATCGTCATTATCATCGTTAATATTGTCGTTATTATCGACGTTATTATCGTCGTTTTTATCGTCATTATCATCGTAGTTATCGTCCTTATTATCCTCTTAATTATAGTCGTTATTATTGTCGTTAATATTGTCGTTATTATCGACGTTATTATCGTCGTTATTATCGTCATTATCATCGTTAATATTGTCGTTATTATCGACGTTATTATCGTCATTATCATCGTTGCTATCGTCGTTATTATCCTCATAAATATCGTCGTTAATATCGTTGTTATTATCGTTATTATCATCGTTGTTATCGTCGTTATTATCGTCGTTATTATCTTCGATATAACGTTATTATCGGCGTTATAATCAACGTTATTATCATCGCTATTATCGTCGTTCTTATCGTCGTTATTATCGTTTATATTATCGATGTTATTATCGTCGATATTATCGTCGTTATTATCGTCGTTATTATCGTCGTTAAAATCGTCGTTATTATTGTCATTATCATCGTTGTTATCGGCGTTAATATCGTCATTATCATAGTTATTATCGTCAAAATTATCGTCGTCAATGTCGTCGTTATTATCCTCATAATTATCGTCGTTATTATCGACGTTATTTTGTCATTATCATCGTTGTTATCGTTGTTATTATCGTCATTATTATCGTCGATATTATCGTCGTTATTATCGTCATTTTCATCGTTGTTATCTTCGTTATTATCCTCATAATTATCGTCGTTAATATCGTCGTTATTTCGTCATTATCATCGTTGTTATCGTCGTTATTATCGTCGTTATTATCGTCGTTATTATCGTCGATATTATCGTCGTTATTATCGTCGATATTATCGTCGTTATTATCGTCGTTATTATCGTCGTTAAAATCGTCGTTATTATTGTCATTATCATCGTTGTTATCGGCGTTAATATCGTCATTATCATAGTTATTATCGTCAAAATTATCGTCGTCAATGTCGTCGTTATTATCCTCATAATTATCGTCGTTAATATCGACGTTATTTTGTCATTATCATCGTTGTTATCTTTGTTATTATCGTCATTATTATCGTCGATATTATCGTCGTTATTATCGTCATTTTCATCGTTGTTATCTTCGTTATTATCCTCATATTTATCGTCGTTAATATCGTCGTTATTTCGTCATTATCATCGTTGTTATCGTCGTTATTATCGTCGTTATTATCTTCGATATAACGTTATTATCGGCGTTATAATCAACGTTAATATCATCGCTATTATCGTCGTTATCGTCGATATTATCGTCGTTAATATCGTCGTTATTATCGTCATTATCATCGTTGTTATCGTCGTTATAAATCCTCATAATTATCGTCGTTAATATCGTCGTTATTGTCGTCATTTTCATCGTTGTTATCTTCGTTATTATCCTCATAATTATCGTCGTTAATATCGTCGTTATTTCGTCATTATCATCGTTGTTATCGTCGTTATTATCGTCGTTATTAACTTCGATATAACGTTATTATCGGCGTTATAATCAACGTTAATATCATCGCTATTATCGTCGTTATTATCGTCGTTATTATCGTCGATATTATCGTCGTTATTATCGTCGATATTATCGTCGTTATTATCGTCGTTATTATCGTCGTTAAAATCGTCGTTATTATTGTCATTATCATCGTTGTTATCGGCGTTAATATCGTCATTATCATAGTTATTATCGTCAAAATTATCGTCGTCAATGTCGTCGTTATTATCCTCATAATTATCGTCGTTAATATCGACGTTATTTTGTCATTATCATCGTTGTTATCTTTGTTATTATCGTCATTATTATCGTCGATATTATCGTCGTTATTATCGTCATTTTCATCGTTGTTATCTTCGTTATTATCCTCATATTTATCGTCGTTAATATCGTCGTTATTTCGTCATTATCATCGTTGTTATCGTCGTTATTATCGTCGTTATTATCTTCGATATAACGTTATTATCGGCGTTATAATCAACGTTAATATCATCGCTATTATCGTCGTTATTATCGTCGTTATCGTCGATATTATCGTCGTTATTATCGTCGATATTATCGTCGTTATTATCGTCGTTATTATCGTCGTTAAAATCGTAGATATTATCGTCGTTATTATCGTCGATATTATCGTCGTTATTATCGTCGTTATTATCGTCGTTAAAATCGTAGATATTATTGTCATTATCATCGTTGTTATCGTCGTTAATATCGTCATTATCATAGTTATTATCGTCAAAATTATCGTCGTCAATGTCGTCGTTATTATCCTCATAATTATCGTCGTTAATATCGACGCTATTTTGTCATTATCATCGTTGTTATCGTTGTTATTATCGTCATTATTATCGTCGATATTATCGTCGTTATTATCGTCATTTTCATCGTTGTTATCTTCGTTATTATCCTCATAATTTTCGTCGTTAATATCGTCGTTATTTCGTCATTATCATCGTTGTTATCGTCGTTATTATCGTCGTAATTATCTTCGATATAACGTTATTATCGGCGTTATAATCAACGTCAATGTCATCGCTATTATCGTCGTTATTATCGTCGTTATTATCGTCGATATTATCGTCGTTATTATCGTCGATATTATCGTCGTTATTATCGTCGTTATTATCGTCGTTAAAATCGTAGATTTTATTGTCATTATCATCGTTGTTATCGTCGTTAATATCGTCATTATCATAGTTATTATCGTCAAAATTATCTTCGTCAATGTCGTCGTTATTATCGTCATTATCATCGTTGCTATCGTCGTTATTATCCTCATAAATATCGTCGTTAATATCGTTGTTATTATCGTTATTATCATCGTTGTTATCGTCGTTATTATCGTCGTTATTATCTTCGATATAACGTTATTATCGGCGTTATAATCAACGTTATTATCATCGCTATTATCGTCGTTCTTATCGTCGTTATTATCGTTTATATTATCGATGTTATTATCGTCGATATTATCGTCGTTATTATCGTCGTTATTATCGTCGTTAAAATCGTCGTTATTATTGTCATTATCATCGTTGTTATCGGCGTTAATATCGTCATTATCATAGTTATTATCGTCAAAATTATCGTCGTCAATGTCGTCGTTATTATCCTCATAATTATCGTCGTTATTATCGACGTTATTTTGTCATTATCATCGTTGTTATCGTTGTTATTATCGTCATTATTATCGTCGATATTATCGTCGTTATTATCGTCATTTTCATCGTTGTTATCTTCGTTATTATCCTCATAATTATCGTCGTTAATATCGTCGTTATTTCGTCATTATCATCGTTGTTATCGTCGTTATTATCGTCGTTATTATCTTCGATATAACGTTATTAACGGCGTTATAATCAACGTTAATATCATCGCTATTATCGTCGTTATTATCGTCGTTATTATCGTCGATATTATCGTCGTTATTATCGTCGATATTATCGTCGTTATTATCGTCGTTATTATCGTCGTTATTATCGTCGTTATTATCGTCGTTATTATCGTCGTTATTATCGTCTTCATTATCGTCGTTAATATCGTCGTTATTATCGTCATTATCATCGTTGTTATCGTCGTTATAAATCCTCATAATTATCGTCGTTAATATCGTCGTTATTGTCGTCATTTTCATCGTTGTTATCTTCGTTATTATCCTCATAATTATCGTCGTTAATATCGTCGTTATTTCGTCATTATCATCGTTGTTATCGTCGTTATTATCGTCGTTATTAACTTCGATATAACGTTATTATCGGCGTTATAATAAACGTTAATATCATCGCTATTATCGTCGTTATTATCGTCGATATTATCGTCGATATTATCGTCGTTATTATCGTCGTTAAAATCGTAGATATTATTGTCATTATCATCGTTGTTATCGTCGTTAATATCGTCATTATCATAGTTATTATCGTCAAAATTATCGTCGTCAATGTCGTCGTTATTATCCTCATAATTATCGTCGTTAATATCGACGCTATTTTGTCATTATCATCGTTGTTATCGTTGTTATTATCGTCATTATTATCGTCGATATTATCGTCGTTATTATCGTCATTTTCATCGTTGTTATCTTCGTTATTATCCTCATAATTTTCGTCGTTAATATCGTCGTTATTTCGTCATTATCATCGTTGTTATCGTCGTTATTATCGTCGTAATTATCTTCGATATAACGTTATTATCGGCGTTATAATCAACGTCAATGTCATCGCTATTATCGTCGTTATTATCGTCGTTATTATCGTCGATATTATCGTCGTTATTATCGTCGATATTATCGTCGTTATTATCGTCGTTATTATCGTCGTTAAAATCGTAGATTTTATTGTCATTATCATCGTTGTTATCGTCGTTAATATCGTCATTATCATAGTTATTATCGTCAAAATTATCTTCGTCAATGTCGTCGTTATTATCGTCATTATCATCGTTGCTATCGTCGTTATTATCCTCATAAATATCGTCGTTAATATCGTTGTTATTATCGTTATTATCATCGTTATTATCGTCGTTAATATCGTCGTTATTATCTTCGATATAACGTTATTATCGGCGTTATAATCAACGTTATTATCATCGCTATTATCGTCGTTCTTATCGTCGTTATTATCGTTTATATTATCGATGTTATTATCGTCGATATTATCGTCGATATTATCGTCGTTATTATCGTCGTTAAAATCGTCGTTATTATTGTCATTATCATCGTTGTTATCGGCGTTAATATCGTCATTATCATAGTTATTATCGTCAAAATTATCGTCGTCAATGTCGTCGTTATTATCCTCATAATTATCGTCGTTATTATCGACGTTATTTTGTCATTATCATCGTTGTTATCGTTGTTATTATCGTCATTATTATCGTCGATATTATCGTCGTTATTATCGTCATTTTCATCGTTGTTATCTTCGTTATTATCCTCATAATTATCGTCGTTAATATCGTCGTTATTTCGTCATTATCATCGTTGTTATCGTCGTTATTATCGTCGTTATTATCTTCGATATAACGTTATTAACGGCGTTATAATCAACGTTAATATCATCGCTATTATCGTCGTTATTATCGTCGTTATTATCGTCGATATTATCGTCGTTATTATCGTCGATATTATCGTCGTTATTATCGTCGTTATTATCGTCGTTATTATCGTCGTTATTATCGTCGTTATTATCGTCGTTATTATCGTCTTCATTATCGTCGTTAATATCGTCGTTATTATCGTCATTATCATCGTTGTTATCGTCGTTATAAATCCTCATAATTATCGTCGTTAATATCGTCGTTATTGTCGTCATTTTCATCGTTGTTATCTTCGTTATTATCCTCATAATTATCGTCGTTAATATCGTCGTTATTTCGTCATTATCATCGTTGTTATCGTCGTTATTATCGTCGTTATTAACTTCGATATAACGTTATTATCGGCGTTATAATCAACGTTAATATCATCGCTATTATCGTCGTTATTATCGTCGATATTATCGTCGATATTATCGTCGTTATTATCGTCGTTAAAATCGTAGATATTATTGTCATTATCATCGTTGTTATCGTCGTTAATATCGTCATTATCATAGTTATTATCGTCAAAATTATCGTCGTCAATGTCGTCGTTATTATCCTCATAATTATCGTCGTTAATATCGACGCTATTTTGTCATTATCATCGTTGTTATCGTTGTTATTATCGTCATTATTATCGTCGATATTATCGTCGTTATTATCGTCATTTTCATCGTTGTTATCTTCGTTATTATCCTCATAATTATCGTCGTTAATATCGTCGTTATTTCGTCATTATCATCGTTGTTATCGTCGTTATTATCGTCGTAATTATCTTCGATATAACGTTATTATCGGCGTTATAATCAACGTCAATGTCATCGCTATTATCGTCGTTATTATCGTCGTTATTATCGTCGATATTATCGTCGTTATTATCGTCGATATTATCGTCGTTATTATCGTCGTTATTATCGTCGTTAAAATCGTAGATTTTATTGTCATTATCATCGTTGTTATCGTCGTTAATATCGTCATTATCATAGTTATTATCGTCAAAATTATCTTCGTCGATGTCGTCGTTATTATCGTCATTATCATCGTTGCTATCGTCGTTATTATCCTCATAAATATCGTCGTTAATATCGTTGTTATTATCGTTATTATCATCGTTGTTATCGTCGTTATTATCGTCGTTATTATCTTCGATATAACGTTATTATCGGCGTTATAATCAACGTTATTATCATCGCTATTATCGTCGTTCTTATCGTCGTTATTATCGTTTATATTATCGATGTTATTATCGTCGATATTATCGTCGTTATTATCGTCGTTATTATCGTCGTTAAAATCGTCGTTATTATTGTCATTATCATCGTTGTTATCGGCGTTAATATCGTCATTATCATAGTTATTATCGTCAAAATTATCGTCGTCAATGTCGTCGTTATTATCCTCATAATTATCGTCGTTATTATCGACGTTATTTTGTCATTATCATCGTTGTTATCGTTGTTATTATCGTCATTATTATCGTCGATATTATCGTCGTTATTATCGTCATTTTCATCGTTGTTATCTTCGTTATTATCCTCATAATTATCGTCGTTAATATCGTCGTTATTTCGTCATTATCATCGTTGTTATCGTCGTTATTATCGTCGTTATTATCTTCGATATAACGTTATTAACGGCGTTATAATCAACGTTAATATCATCGCTATTATCGTCGTTATTATCGTCGTTATTATCGTCGATATTATCGTCGTTATTATCGTCGATATTTTCGTCGTTATTATCGTCGTTATTATCGTCGTTATTATCGTCGTTATTATCGTCGTTATTATCGTCGTTATTATCGTCGTCATTATCGTCGTTAATATCGTCGTTATTATCGTCATTATCATCGTTGTTATCGTCGTTATAAATCCTCATAATTATCGTCGTTAATATCGTCGTTATTGTCGTCATTTTCATCGTTGTTATCTTCGTTATTATCCTCATAATTATCGTCGTTAATATCGTCGTTATTTCGTCATTATCATCGTTGTTATCGTCGTTATTATCGTCGTTATTAACTTCGATATAACGTTATTATCGGCGTTATAATCAACGTTAATATCATGGCTATTATCGTCGTTATTATCGTCGATATTATCGTCGTTATTATCGTCGTTATTATCGTCGTTAAAATCGTAGATATTATTGTCATTATCATCGTTGTTATCGTCGTTAATATCGTCATTATCATAGTTATTATCGTCAAAATTATCGTCGTCAATGTCGTCGTTATTATCCTCATAATTATCGTCGTTAATATCGTCGTTATTGTCGTCATTTTCATCGATGTTATCTTTGTTATTATCCTCATAATTATCGTCGTTAATATCGTCGTTTTTTCGTATTATCATCGTTGTTATCGTCCTTAATATCGTCGTTATTTCGTCATTATCATCGTTGTTATCGTCGTTATTATCTTCGATATAACGTTATTATCGGCGTTATAATCAACGTTAATATCATCGCTATTGTCGTCGTTATTATCGTCGTTATTATCCTCATAATTATTGTCGTTAATATCGACGTTATTTTGTCATTATCATCGTTGTTATCGTTGTTATTATCGTCATTAATATCTTCGATATAACGTTATTATCGGCGTTATAATCAACGTTAATATCATCGCTATTATCGTCGTTATTATCGTCGTTATTATCGTCGATATTATCGTCGTTATTATCGTCGATATTATCGTTATTATCGTCGTTATTATCGTCGTTAAAATCGTCGTTATTATTGTCATTATCATCGTTGTTATCGGCGTTAATATCGTCATTATCATAGTTATTATCGTCAAAATTATCGTCGTCAATGTCGTCGTTATTATCCTCATAATTATCGTCGTTAATATCGTCGTTATTTCGTCATTATCATCGTTGTTATCGTCGTTATTATCGTCGTTATTAACTTCGATATAACGTTATTATCGGCGTTATAATCAACGTTAATATCATCGCTATTATCGTCGTCATTATCGTCGTTAATATCTTCGTTATTATTGTCATTATCATCGTTGTTATCGTCGTTAATATCGTCATTATCATAGTTATTATCGTCAGAATTATCGTCGTCAATGTCGTCGTTATTAGCGTCGTTATTATCATCGTTGTTATCGTCGTTATTATCGTCGTTATTATCTTCGATATAACGTTATTATCGTCGTTATAATCAACGTTAATATCATCGCTATTATCGTCGTTATTATCGTCGTTATTATCGTCGATATTATCGTCGTTATTATCGTCGATATTATCGTCGTTATTATCGTCGTCATTATCGTCGTTAATATCGTCGTTATTATTGACATTATCATCGTTGTTATCGTCGTTAATATCGTCATTATCATAGTTAATAACGTCAAAATTATCGTCGTCAATGTCGTCGTTATTATCGTCATTATCATCGTTGCTATCGTCGTTATTATCCTCATAAATATCGTCGTAAATACCGTTGTTATTATCGTTATTATCATCGTTGTTATCGTCGTTATTTCGTCGTTATTATCGTCGATATTATCGTCGTTATTATCGTCGCCATTATCGTCTCTAATATCGTCGTTATTATAGTTATTATCATCGTTGTTTTCGTCGTTATTATCCTCATAATTATCGTCGTTAATATCGTCGTTATTATCGTCATTTTCATCGATATTATTTTCGTTATTATCCTCATAATTGTCGTCGTTAATATCGTCGTTATTTCGTCATTATCATCGTTGTTATCGTCGTTATTATCGTCGTTATTATCGTCGATATTATCGTCGTTATTATCGTCGTCATTATCGTCGTTAATATCGTCGTTATTATTGACATTATCATCGTTGTTATCGTCGTTAATATCGTCATTATCATAGTTAATATCGTCAAAATTATCGTCGTCAATGTCGTCGTTATTATCGTCATTATCATCGTTGCTATCGTCGTTATTATCCTCATAAATACCGTCGTAAATACCGTTGTTATTATCGTTATTATCATCGTTGTTATCGTCGTTATTTCGTCGTTATTATCGTCGATATTATCGTCGTTATTATCGTCGCCATTATCGTCTCTAATATCGTCGTTATTATAGTTATTATCATCGTTGTTTTCGTCGTTTTTATCCTCATAATTATCGTCGTTAATATCGTCGTTATTATCGTCATTTTCATCGATATTATCTTCGTTATTATCCTCATAATTGTCGTCGTTAATATCGTCGTTATTTCGTCATTATCATCGTTGTTATCGTCGTTATTATCGTCGTTGTTATCTTCGATATAACGTTATTATCGTCGTTATTATCGTCGTTATAATCAACGTTAATATCATCGCTATTATCGTCGTTATTATCGTCGTTATTATCGTCGTTATTATCGTCGTCATTATCGTCGTTAATATAATCGTTATTATCGTCATTATCATCGTTGTTATCGTCGTTATTATCCTCATAATTATCGTCGTTAATATCGTCGTTATTGTCGTCATTTTCATCGATGTTATCTTTGTTATTATCCTCATAATTATCGTCGTTAATATCGTCGTTTTTTCGTCATTATCATCGTTGTTATCGTCCTTAATATCGTCGTTATTTCGTCATTATCATCGTTGTTATCGTCGTTATTATCTTCGATATAACGTTATTATCGGCGTTATAATCAACGTTAATATCATCGCTATTATCGTCGTTATTATCGTCGTTATTATCGTCGATATTATCGTCATTTTCATCGTTGTTAGCTTCGTTATTATCCTCATAATTATCGTCGTTAATATCGTCGTTATTTCGTCATTATCATCGTTGTTATCGTCGTTATTATCTTCGATATAACGTTATTATCGGCGTTATAATCAACGTTAATATCATCGCTATTATCGTCGTTATTATCGTCGTTATTATCGTCGATATTATCGTCGTTATTATCGTCGATATTATCGTCGTTATTATCGTCGTTATTATCGTCGTTAAAATCGTCGTTATTATTGTCATTATCATCGTTGTTATCGTCGTTAATATCGTCATTATCATAGTTATTATCGTCAAAATTATCGTCGTCAATGTCGTCGTTATTATCCTCATAATTATCGTCGTTAATATCGACGTTATTTTGTCATTATCATCGTTGTTATCGTTGTTATTATCGTCATTATTATCGTCGATATTATCGTCGTTATTATCGTCATTTTCATCGTTGTTATCTTCGTTATTATCCTCATAATTATCGTCGTTAATATCGTCGTTATTTCGTCATTATCATCGTTGCTATCGTCGTTATTATCGTCGTTATTATCTTCGATATAACGTTATTATCGGCGTTATAATTAACGTTAATATCATCGCTATTATCGTCGTTATTATCGTCGTTATTATCGTCGATATTATCGTCGTTATTATCGTCGATATTATCGTCGTTATTATCGTCGTTATTATCGTCGTTAAAATCGTAGATATTATTGTCATTATCATCGTTGTTATCGTCGTTAATATCGTCATTATCATAGTTATTATCGTCAAAATTATAGCCGTCAATGTCGTCGTTATTATCGTCATTATCATCGTTGCTATCGTCGTTATTATCCTCATAAATATCGTCGTTAATATCGTTGTTATTATCGTTATTATCATCGTTGTTATCGTCGTTAATATCGTCGTTATTATCGTCGTTATTATCGTCATTATCATCGTTAATATTGTCGTTATTATCGACGTTATTATCGTCGTTTTTATCGTCATTATCATCGTAGTTATCGTCCGTATTATCCTCTTAATTATAGTCGTTAATATCGTCGTTATTATCGACGTTATTATCGTCGTTATTATCGTCATTATTATCGTCGTTATAATCGTCATTATCATCGTTGTTATCGTCCTTATTATCCTCATAATTATCGTCGTTATTATTGTCGTTAATATCATCATTATTATTGTCGTTATTATCGTCATTATCATCGTTAATATTGTCGTTATTATCGTCCTTATTATCGTCGTTATTATTGTCATTATCATCGTTAATATTGTCGTTATTATCGTCGTTATTACGACGTTATTATCGTCGTTATTATCGTCATTATCATCGTTAATATTGTCGTTATTATCGTCATTATCATCGTTAATATTGTCGTTATTATCGACGTTATTATCGTCGTTATTATCGTCATTATCATCGTTGTTATCGTCCTTATTATCCTCATAATTATAGTCGTTATTATTGCCGTTAATATCGTCGTTATTAGCGTCCTTATTATTGTCCTTATTATTGTCATTATCATCGTTAATATTGTCGTTATTATCGTCGTTATTACGTCGTTATTATCGTCGTTATTATCATCATTATCATCGTTAATATCGTCGTTATTATCGTCATTATCATCGTTAATATTGTCGTTATTATCGTCGATATTATCGTCATTATCATCGTTGTTATCGTCCTTATTATCCTCTTAATTATAGTCGTTATTATTGTCGTTAATATCGTCGTTATTATCGTCGTTATTATCGTCATTATCATCGTTAATATTGTAGTTATTATCGTCGTTATTATCGCCATTATCATCGTTAATATTGTCGTTATTATCGACGTTATTATCGTCGTTTTTATCGTCATTATCATCGTAGTTATCGTCCTTATTATCCTCTTAATTATAGTCGTTAATATCGTCGTTATTATCGACGTTATTATCGTCGTTATTATCGTCATTATTATCGTCGTTATAATCGTCATTATCATCGTTGTTATCGTCCTTATTATCCTCATAATTATCGTCGTTATTATTGTCGTTAATATCATCATTATTATTGTCGTTATTATCGTCATTATCATCGTTAATATTGTCGTTATTATCGTCCTTATTATCGTCGTTATTATTGTCATTATCATCGTTAATATTGTCGTTATTATCGTCGTTATTACGACGTTATTATCGTCGTTATTATCGTCATTATCATCGTTAATATTGTCGTTATTATCGTCATTATCATCGTTAATATTGTCGTTATTATCGACGTTATTATCGTCGTTATTATCGTCATTATCATCGTTGTTATCGTCCTTATTATCCTCATAATTATAGTCGTTATTATTGCCGTTAATATCGTCGTTATTATCGTCCTTATTATCGTCGTTATTATTGTCATTATCATCGTTAATATTGTCGTTATTATCGTCGTTATTACGATGTTATTATCGTCGTTATTATCATCATTATCATCGTTAATATTGTCGTTATTATCGTCATTATCATCGTTAATATTGTCGTTATTATCGTCGTTATTTTTGTCGGTATATACGTCGTTATTATCATCGTTATTATCGTCATTATCATCGTTATTATTGTCGTTATTATCGTCGTTATTATCGACGTTATAATCGTCGTTATTATCGTCATTATCATCGTTGTTATCGTCCTTATTATCCTCTTAATTATAGTCGTTATTATTGTCGTTAATATCGTCGTTATTATCGTCGTTATTATCGTCATTATCATCGTTAATATTGTAGTTATTATCGTCGTTATTATCGCCATTATCATCGGTAATATTGTCGTTATTATTGTCGTTATTTTCGTCGGAATTTTCGTCGTTATTATCGTCGTTGTTATTGTCATTATCATCGTTAATATTGTCGTTATTATCGTCGTTATTATCGTCATTATCATCGTAAATATTGTCATTATTATCGTCGTTATTATCATCGTTATTTTCGTCATTATCATCGTCTATATTGCCGTTAATTTCGTCGTTATTATCGTCATAATTATCGTCGTTATTATCGTCAATATCATCGTTAATATTGTCGTTATTATCGTCATTATCATCGTTAATATTGTCGTTATTATCGTCGTAATTTTTGTCGGTATTTACGTCGTTATTATCATCGTTATTATCGTCATTATCATCGTTAATATTGTTGTTATTATTGTCGTTATTATCGTCGTTATTATCGTCATTATCATCGTTAATATTGTCATTATTATCGTCGTTATAATCGTCATTATCATGGTTGTTATCGTCCTTATTATCCTCATAATTATCGTCGTTATTATTGTCGTTATTATCGTCATTATTATTGTCGTTATTTTCGTCATTATCATCGTTAATATTGTCGTTATTTTTGACGTTATTATCGTCGTTTTTATCGTCATTATCATCGTTGTTATCGTTCGTATTATCCTCATAATTATCGTAGTTATTATTGTAGTTAATATCGTCGTCATTATCGACGTTATTATCGTCCTTATTATCGTCGTTATTATTGTCATTATCATCGTTAATATTGTCGTTATTATCGTCGTTATTATCGACGTTATTATCGTCGTTATTATCGTCATTATCAACGTTAATATTGTCGTTATTATCGTCGATATTATCGTCATTATCATCGTTGTTATCGTCCTTATTATCCTCTTAATTACAGTCATTATTATTGCCGTTATTATCGTCATTATCATCGTCTATATTGTCGTTAATGTCGTCGTTATTATCGTCGTTATTATCGTCATAATTATCGTCGTTATCATCGCCATTATCATCGTTAATATTGTCGTTATTATCGACGTTATTATCGTCGTTTTTATCGTCATTATCATCGTAGTTATCGTCCTTATTATCCTCTTAATTATAGTCGTTATTATTGTCGTTAATATCGTCGTTATTATCGACGTTATTATCGTCGTTATTATCGTCATTACTATCGTCGTTATAATCGTCATTATCATCGTTGTTATCGTCCTTATTATCCTCATAATTATCGTCGTTATTATTGTCGTTAATATCATCATTATTATTGTCGTTATTATCGTCATTATCATCGTTAATATTGTCGTTATTATCGACGTTATTATCGTCGTTTTTATCGTCATTATCATCGTTAATATTGTCGTTATTATCGTCGTTATTTTTGTTGGTATTTTCGTCGTTATTATCATCGTTATTATCGTCATTATCATCGTTAATATTGTCGTTATTATTGTCGTTATTATCGTCGTTATTATCGACGTTATAATCGTCGTTATTATCGACGTTATTATCGTCGTTTTTATCGTCATTATTATCGTAGTTATCGTCCTTATTATCCTCTTAATTATAGTCGTTATTATTGTCGTTAATATCGTCGTTATTATCGACGTTATTATCGTCGTTATTATCGTCATTATTATCGTCGTTATTATCGTCATTATCATCGTTAATATTGTCGTTATTATTGTCGTTATTATCGTCGTTATTATCGTCATTATCATCGTTAATATTGTCGTTATTATCGACGTTATTATCGTCGTTATTATCGTCATTATCATCGTTGTTATCGTCCTTATTATCCTCATAATTATAGTCGTTATTATTGCCGTTAATATCGTCGTTATTATCGTCCTTATTATCGTCGTTATTATTGTCATTATCATCGTTAATATTGTCGTTATTATCGTCGTTATTACGTCGTTATTATCGTCGTTATTATCATCATTATCATCGTTAATATTGTCGTTATTATCGTCATTATCATCGTTAATATTGTCGTTATTATCGTCGTTATTTTTGTCGGTATTTACGTCGTTATTATCATCGTTATTATCGTCATTATCATCGTTATTATTGTCGTTATTATCGTCGTTATTATCGACGTTATAATCGTCGTTATTATCGTCATTATCATCGTTGTTATCGTCCTTATTATCCTCATAATTATAGACGTTATTATTGCCGTTAATATCGTCGTTATTATTGTCGTTATTATCGTCATTATCATCGTTAATATTGTCGTTATTATAGTCGTTAATATCGTCGTTATTATCGTCATTATCATCGTTTATATTGTCGTTAATTTCGTCGTTATTATCGTCGTTATTATCGTCATAATTATCGTCGTTATTATCGTCATTATCATCGTTAATATTGTCGTTATTATCGACGTTATTATCGTCGTTATTATCGTCATTATTATCGTTGTTATCGTCCTTATTATCCTCATAATTATAGTCGTTATTATTGCCGTTAATATCGTCGTTATTATCGTCCTTATTATCGTCGTTATTATTGTCATTATCATCGTTAATATTGTCGTTATTATCGTCGTTATTACCGACGTTATTATCGTCGTTATTATCGTCGTTATAATCGTCATTATCATCGTTGTTATCGTTCTTATTATCCTCATAATTATCGTCGTTATTATTGTAGTTAATATCGTCGTTATTATCGACGTTATTATCGTCATTATTATCGTCGTTATAATCGTCATTATCATCGTCTATATTGTCGTTAATGTCGTCGTTATTATCGTCGTTATTATCGTCATAATTATCGTCGTTATCATCGCCATTATCATCGTTAATATTGTCGTTATTATCGACGTTATTATCGTCGTTTTTATCGTCATTATCATCGTAGTTATCGTCCTTATTATCCTCTTAATTATAGTCGTTATTATTGTCGTTAATATCGTCGTTATTATCGACGTTATTATCGTCGTTATTATCGTCATTATTATCGTCGTTATAATCGTCATTATCATCGTTGTTATCGTCCTTATTATCCTCATAATTATCGTCGTTATTATTGTCGTTAATATCATCATTATTATTGTCGTTATTATCGTCATTATCATCGTTAATATTGTCGTTATTATCGACGTTATTATCGTCGTTTTTATCGTCATTATCATCGTTAATATTGTCGTTATTATCGTCGTTATTTTTGTTGGTATTTTCGTCGTTATTATCATCGTTATTATCGTCATTATCATCGTTAATATTGTCGTTATTATTGTCGTTATTATCGTCGTTATTATCGACGTTATAATCGTCGTTATTATCGACGTTATTATCGTCGTTTTTATCGTCATTATCATCGTAGTTATCGTCCTTATTATCCTCTTAATTATAGTCGTTATTATTGTCGTTAATATCGTCGTTATTATCGACGTTATTATCGTCGTTATTATCGTCATTATTATCGTCGTTATTATCGTCATTATCATCGTTAATATTGTCGTTATTATTGTCGTTATTATCGTCGTTATTATCGTCATTATCATCGTTAATATTGTCGTTATTATCGACGTTATTATCGTCGTTATTATCGTCATTATCATCGTTGTTATCGTCCTTATTATCCTCATAATTATAGTCGTTATTATTGCCGTTAATATCGTCGTTATTATCGTCCTTATTATCGTCGTTATTATTGTCATTATCATCGTTAATATTGTCGTTATTATCGTCGTTATTACGTCGTTATTATCGTCGTTATTATCATCATTATCATCGTTAATATTGTCGTTATTATCGTCATTATCATCGTTAATATTGTCGTTATTATCGTCGTTATTTTTGTCGGTATTTTCGTCGTTATTATCATCGTTATTATCGTCATTATCATCGTTATTATTGTCGTTATTATCGTCGTTATTATCGACGTTATAATCGTCGTTATTATCGTCATTATCATCGTTGTTATCGTCCTTATTATCCTCATAATTATAGACGTTATTATTGCCGTTAATATCGTCGTTATTATTGTCGTTATTATCGTCATTATCATCGTTAATATTGTCGTTATTATAGTCGTTATTATCGTCGTTATTATCGTCATTATCATCGTTTATATTGTCGTTAATTTCGTCGTTATTATCGTCGTTATTATCGTCATAATTATCGTCGTTATTATCGTCATTATCATCGTTAATATTGTCGTTATTATCGACGTTATTATCGTCGTTATTATCGTCATTATTATCGTTGTTATCGTCCTTATTATCCTCATAATTATAGTCGTTATTATTGCCGTTAATATCGTCGTTATTATCGTCGTTATTATTGTCATTATCATCGTTAATATTGTCGTTATTATCGTCGTTATTACCGACGTTATTATCGTCGTTATTATCGTCGTTATAATCGTCATTATCATCGTTGTTATCGTTCTTATTATCCTCATAATTATCGTCGTTATTATTGTAGTTAATATCGTCGTTATTATCGACGTTATTATCGTCCTTATTATCGTCGTTATTATTGTCATTATCATCGTTAATATTGTCGTTATTATCGTCGTTATTATCGACGTTATTATCGTCGTTATTATCGTCATTATCATCGTTAATATTGTCGTTATTATCGTCGTTATTATCGTCATTATCATCGTTGTTATCGTCCTTATTATCCTCTTAATTACAGTCGTTATTATTGTCGTTATTATCGTCATTATCATCGTCTATATTGTCGTTAATGTCGTCGTTATTATCGTCGTTATTATCGTCATAATTATCGTCGTTATCATCGTCATTATCATCGTTAATATTGTCGTTATTATCGACGTTATTATCGTCGTTTTTATCGTCATTATCATCGTAGTTATCGTCCTTATTATCCTCTTAATTATAGTCGTTATTATTGTCGTTAATATCGTCGTTATTATCGACGTTATTATCGTCGTTATTATTGTCGTTAATATCGTCGTTATTATCGACGTTATTATCGTCCTTATTATCGTCTTTATTATTGTCATTGTCATCGTTAATATTGTCGTTGTTATCGTCGTTATTATCGACGTTATTATCGTCGTTATTATCGTCATTATCATCGTTAATATTGTCGTTATTATCGTCGTTATTATCGTCATTATAATCGTTGATATCGTCCTTATTATCCTCTTAATTACAGTCGTTATTATTGTCGTTAATATCGTCGTTATTAACGACGTTATTATCGTCGGAATTTTCGTCGTTATTATCGTCGTTATAATTGTCATTATCATCGTTGTTATCGTCCTTATTATCCTCATAATTATCGTCGTTATTATTGTCGTTAATATCATCATTATTATTGTCGTTATTATCGTCATTATCATCGTTAATATTGTCGTTATTATCGACGTTACTATCGTCGTTTTTATCGTCATTATCATCGTTAATATTGTCGTTATTTTCGTCGTTATTTTTGTTGGTATTTTGGTCCTTATTATCATCGTTATTATCGTCATTATCATTGTTAATATTGTCGTTGTTATTGTCGTTATTTTCGTCGGAATTTTCGTCGTTATTATCGTCGTTATAATCGTCATTATCGTCGTTGTTATCGTTCTTATTATCCTCATAATTATCATAGTTATTATTGTCGTTAATATCGTCGTTATTATCGACGTTATTATCGTCCTTATTATCGTCGTTATTATTGTCATTATCATCGTTAATATTGTAGTTATTATCGTCGTTATTATCGTCATTATCATCGTTGTTATCGTCCTTATTATTCTCTTAATTACAGTCGTTATTTTTGTCGTTAATATCGTCGTTATTATCGACGTTATTATCGTCCTTATTATCGTCGTTATTATTGTCATTATCATCGTTAATATTGTCGTTATTATAGTCGTTATTATCGACGTTATTATCGTCGTTATTATCGTCATTATCATCGTTTATATTGTCGGTATTATCGTCGTTTTTATCGTCATTATCATCGTAGTTATCGTCCTTATTATCCTCTTAATTATAGTCGTTATTATTGTCGTTAATATCGTCGTTATTATCGACGTTATTATCGTCCTTATTATAGTCGTTATTATTGTCATTATCATCGTTAATATGGTCGTTATTATCGTCGTTATTATCGTCATTATCATCGTTAATATTGTCGTTATTATCGTCGTTATTTTTGTCGGTATTTTCGTCGTTATTATCATCGTTATTATCGTCATTATCATCGTTAATATTGTCGTTATTATTGTCGTTATTATCGTCGTTATTATCGACGTTATAATCGTCGTTATTATCGTCATTATAATCGTTGTTATCGTCCTTATTATCCTCTTAATTATAGTCGTTATTATTGTCGTTAATATCGTCGTTATTATCGACGTTATTATCGTCGTTATTATCGTCATTATTATCGTCGTTATAATCGTCATTATCATCGTTGTTATCGTCCTTATTATCCTCATAATTATCGTCGTTATTATTGTCGTTAATATCATCATTATTATTGTCGTTATTATCGTCATTATCATCGTTAATATTGTCGTTATTATAGTCGTTATTATCGTCGTTATTATCGTCATTATCATCGTTTATATTGTCGTTAATTTCGTCGTTATTATCGTCGTTATTATCGTCATAATTATCGTCGTTATTATCGTCATTATCATCGTTAATATTGTCGTTATTATCGACGTTATTATCGTCGTTATTATCGTCATTATTATCGTTGTTATCGTCCTTATTATCCTCATAATTATAGTCGTTATTATTGCCGTTAATATCGTCGTTATTATCGTCCTTATTATCGTCGTTATTATTGTCATTATCATCGTTAATATTGTCGTTATTATCGTCGTTATTACCGACGTTATTATCGTCGTTATTATCGTCGTTATAATCGTCATTATCATCGTTGTTATCGTTCTTATTATCCTCATAATTATCGTCGTTATTATTGTAGTTAATATCGTCGTTATTATCGACGTTATTATCGTCCTTATTATCGTCGTTATTATTGTCATTATCATCGTTAATATTGTCGTTATTATCGTCGTTATTATCGACGTTATTATCGTCGTTATTATCGTCATTATCATCGTTAATATTGTCGTTATTATCGTCGTTATTATCGTCATTATCATCGTTGTTATCGTCCTTATTATCCTCTTAATTACAGTCGTTATTATTGTCGTTATTATCGTCATTATCATCGTCTATATTGTCGTTAATGTCGTCGTTATTATCGTCGTTATTATCGTCATAATTATCGTCGTTATCATCGTCATTATCATCGTTAATATTGTCGTTATTATCGTTGTTATTATCGTCGTTTTTATCGTCATTATCATCGTAGTTATCGTCCTTATTATCCTCTTAATTATAGTCGTTATTATTGTCGTTAATATCGTCGTTATTATCGACGTTATTATCGTCGTTATTATTGTCGTTAATATCGTCGTTATTATCGACGTTATTATCGTCCTTATTATCGTCTTTATTATTGTCATTGTCATCGTTAATATTGTCGTTGTTATCGTCGTTATTATCGACGTTATTATCGTCGTTATTATCGTCATTATCATCGTTAATATTGTCGTTATTATCGTCGTTATTATCGTCATTATAATCGTTGTTATCGTCCTTATTATCCTCTTAATTACAGTCGTTATTATTGTCGTTAATATCGTCGTTATTAACGACGTTATTATCGTCGGAATTTTCGTCGTTATTATCGTCGTTATAATCGTCATTATCATCGTTGTTATCGTCCTTATTATCCTCATAATTATCGTCGTTATTATTGTCGTTAATATCATCATTATTATTGTCGTTATTATCGTCATTATCATCGTTAATATTGTCGTTATTATCGACGTTACTATCGTCGTTTTTATCGTCATTATCATCGTTAATATTGTCGTTATTTTCGTCGTTATTTTTGTTGGTATTTTCGTCCTTATTATCATCGTTATTATCGTCATTATCATCGTTAATATCGTCGTTATTAACGACGTTATTATCGTCGGAATTTTCGTCGTTATTATCGTCGTTATAATCGTCATTATCGTCGTTGTTATCGTTCTTATTATCCTCATAATTATCGTCGTTATTATTGTCGTTAATATCGTCGTTATTATCGACGTTATTATCGTCCTTATTATCGTCGTTATTATTGTCATTATCATCGTTAATATTGTAGTTATTATCGTCGTTATTATCGTCATTATCATCGTTGTTATCGTCCTTATTATTCTCTTAATTACAGTCGTTATTATTGTCGTTAATATCGTCGTTATTATCGACGTTATTATCGTCGGAATTTTCGTCGTTATTATCGTCGTTATTATCGTCATTATCATCGTTGTTATCGTCCTTATTATCCTCATAATTATAGTCGTTATTATTGCCGTTAATATCGTCGTTATTATCGTCCTTATTATCGTCGTTATTATTGTCATTATCATCGTTAATATTGTCGTTATTATCGTCGTTATTACCGACGTTATTATCGTCGTTATTATCGTCGTTATAATCGTCATTATCATCGTTGATATCGTTCTTACTATCCTCATAATTATCGTCGTTATTATTGTCGTTAATATCGTCGTTATTATCGACGTTATTATCGTCCTTATTATCGTCGTTATTATTGTCATTATCATCGTTAATATTGTCGTTATTATCGTCGTTATTATCGTCATTATCATCGTTGTTATCGTCCTTATTATCCTCTTAATTACAGTCGTTATTATTGTCGTTATTATCGTCATTATCATCGTCTATATTGTCGTTAATGTCGTCGTTATTATCGTCGTTATTATCGTCATAATTATCGTCGTTATCATCGTCATTATCATCGTTAATATTGTCGTTATTATCGACGTTATTATCGTCGTTTTTATCGTCATTATCATCGTTAATATTGTCGTTATTATCGTCGTTATTTTTGTTGGTATTTTCGTCGTTATTATCATCGTTATTATCGTCATTATCATCGTTAATATTGTCGTTATTATTGTCGTTATTTTCGTCGGAATTTTCGTCGTTATTATCGTCGTTATAATCGTCATTATCATCGTTGTTATCGTTCTTATTATCCTCATAATTATCGTCGTTATTATTGTCGTTAATATCGTCGTTATTATCGACGTTATTATCGTCCTTATTATCGTCTTTATTATTGTCATTGTCATCGTTAATATTGTCGTTATTATCGTCGTTAATATCGACGTTATTATCGTCGTTATTATCGTCATTATCATCGTTAATATTGTCGTTATTATCGTCGTTATTATCGTCATTATCATCGTTGTTATCGTACTTATTATCCTCTTAATTACATTCGTTATTATTGTCGTTAATATCGTCGTTATTAACGACGTTATTATCGTCGGAATTTTCGTCGTTATTATCGTCGTTATAATCGTCATTATCATCGTTGTTATCGTCCTTATTATCCTCATAATTATCGTCGTTATTATTGTCGTTAATATCATCATTATTATTGTCGTTATTATCGTCATTATCATCGTTAATATTGTCGTTATTATCGACGTTACTATCGTCGTTATTATCGTCATTATCATCGTTAATATTGTCGTTGTTATTGTCGTTATTTTCGTCGGAATTTTCGTCGTTATTATCGTCGTTATAATCGTCATTATCGTCGTTGTTATCGTTCTTATTATCCTCATAATTATCGTCGTTATTATTGTCGTTAATATCGTCGTTATTATCGACGTTATTATCGTCCTTATTATCGTCGTTATTATTGTCATTATCATCGTTAAAATTGTAGTTATTATCGTCGTTTTTATCGTCATTATCATCGTTGTTATCGTCCTTATTATTCTCTTAATTACAGTCGTTATTATTGTCGTTAATATCGTCGTTATTATCGACGTTATTATCGTCGGAATTTTCGTCGTTATTATCGTCGTTATAATCGTCATTATCATCGTTGTTATCGTCCTTATTATTCTCTTAATTATAGTCGTTATTATCGTAGTTATTATCGTCATTATCATCGTCTATATTGTCGTTAATTTCGTCGTTATTATCGTCATTATTATCGTCGTTATAATCGTCATTATCATCGTTGTTATCGTCCTTATTATCCTCATAATTATCGTCGTTATTATTGTCGTTAATATCATCATTATTATTGTCGTTATTATCGTCATTATCATCGTTAATATTGTCGTTATTATCGACGTTATTATCGTCATTATCATCGTTGTTATCGTCCTTATTATCCTCTTAATTACAGTCGTTATTATTGTCGTTATTATCGTCATTATCATCGTCTATTTTGTCGTTAATGTCGTCATTATTATCGTCGTTATTATCGAAATAATTATCGTCGTTATCATCGTCATTATCATCGTTAATATTGTCGTTATTATCGACGTTATTATCGTCGTTTTTATCGTCATTATCATCGTAGTTATCGTCCTTATTATCCTCTTAATTATAGTCGTTATTATTGTCGTTAATATTGTCGTTATTATCGACGTTATTATCGTCGTTATTATCGTCATTATCATCGTTAATATTGTCGTTATTATCGTCGTTATAATCGTCATTATCGTCGTTGTTATCGTCCTTATTATCCTCATAATTATAGTCGTTATTATTGTCGTTATTATCATCATTATTATCGTCCTTATTATCGTCGTTATTATTGTCATTATCATCGTTAATATTGTCGTTATTATCGTCGTTATTATCGACGTTATTATCGTCGTTATTATCGTCATTATCATCGTTAATATTGTCGTTATTATCGTCGTTATTATCGTCATTATCATCGTTGTTATCGTCCTTATTATCCTCTTAATTACATTCGTTTTTATTGTCGTTAATATCGTCGTTATTATCGACGTTATTATCGTCGGAATTTTCGTCGTTATTATCGTCGTTATAATCGTCATTATCATCGTTGTTATCGTCCTTATTATCCTCTTAATTATAGTCGTTATTATCGTCGTTATTATCGTCATTATCATCGTATATATTGTCGTTAATTTCGTCGTTATTATCGTCATTATCATCGTTGCTATCGTCGTTATTATCCTCATAAATATCGTCGTTAATATCGTTGTTATTATCGTTATTATCATCGTTGTTATCGTCGTTATTATCGTCGTTATTATCTTCGATATAACGTTATTATCGGCGTTATAATCAACGTTATTATCATCGCTATTATCGTCGTTCTTATCGTCGTTATTATCGTTTATATTATCGATGTTATTATCGTCGATATTATCGTCGTTATTATCTTCGTTATTATCGTCGTTAAAATCGTCGTTATTATTGTCATTATCATCGTTGTTATCGGCGTTAATATCGTCATTATCATAGTTATTATCGTCAAAATTATCGTCGTCAATGTCGTCGTTATTATCCTCATAATTATCGTCGTTATTATCGACGTTATTTTGTCATTATCATCGTTGTTATCGTTGTTATTATCGTCATTATTATCGTCGATATTATCGTCGTTATTATCGTCATTTTCATCGTTGTTATCTTCGTTATTATCCTCATAATTATCGTCGTTAATATCGTCGTTATTTCGTCATTATCATCGTTGTTATCGTCGTTATTATCGTCGTTATTATCTTCGATATAACGTTATTAACGGCGTTATAATCAACGTTAATATCATCGCTATTATCGTCGTTATTATCGTCGTTATTATCGTCGATATTATCGTCGTTATTATCGTCGATATTATCGTCGTTATTATCGTCGTTATTATCGTCGTTATTATCGTCGTTATTATCGTCGTTATTATCGTCGTTATTATCGTCTTCATTATCGTCGTTAATATCGTCGTTATTATCGTCATTATCATCGTTGTTATCGTCGTTATAAATCCTCATAATTATCGTCGTTAATATCGTCGTTATTGTCGTCATTTTCATCGTTGTTATCTTCGTTATTATCCTCATAATTATCGTCGTTAATATCGTCGTTATTTCGTCATTATCATCGTTGTTATCGTTGTTATTATCGTCATTATTATCGTCGATATTATCGTCGTTATTATCGTCATTTTCATCGTTGTTATCTTCGTTATTATCCTCATAATTATCGTCGTTAATATCGTCGTTATTTCGTCATTATCATCGTTGTTATCGTCGTTATTATCGTCGTTATTATCTTCGATATAACGTTATTAACGGCGTTATAATCAACGTTAATATCATCGCTATTATCGTCGTTATTATCGTCGTTATTATCGTCGATATTATCGTCGTTATTATCGTCGATATTATCGTCGTTATTATCGTCGTTATTATCGTCGTTATTATCGTCGATATTATCGTCGTTATTATCGTCGATATTATCGTTATTATCGTCGTTATTATCGTCGTTAAAATCGTCGTTATTATTGTCATTATCATCGTTGTTATCGGCGTTAATATCGTCATTATCATAGCTATTATCGTCAAAATTATCGTCGTCAATGTCGTCGTTATTATCCTCATAATTATCGTCGTTAATATCGTCGTTATTTCGTCATTATCATCGTTGTTATCGTCGTTATTATCGTCGTTATTAACTTCGATATAACGTTATTATCGGCGTTATAATCAACGTTAATATCATCGCTATTATCGTCGTTATTATCGTCGTTATTATCGTCGATATTATCGTCGTTATTATCGTCGATATTATCGTCGTTATTATCGTCGTTATTATCGTCGTTAAAATCGTCGTTATTATTGTCATTATCATCGTTGTTATCGGCGTTAATATCGTCATTATCATAGTTATTATCGTCAAAATTATCGTCGTCAATGTCGTCGTTATTATCCTCATAATTATCGTCGTTAATATCGACGTTATTTTGTCATTATCATCGTTGTTATCTTTGTTATTATCGTCATTATTATCGTCGATATTATCGTCGTTATTATCGTCATTTTCATCGTTGTTATCTTCGTTATTATCCTCATATTTATCGTCGTTAATATCGTCGTTATTTCGTCATTATCATCGTTGTTATCGTCGTTATTATCGTCGTTATTATCTTCGATATAACGTTATTATCGGCGTTATAATCAACGTTAATATCATCGCTATTATCGTCGTTATCGTCGATATTATCGTCGTTAATATCGTCGTTATTATCGTCATTATCATCGTTGTTATCGTCGTTATTATCGTCGTTAAAATCGTCGTTATTATTGTCATTATCATCGTTGTTATCGGCGTTAATATCGTCATTATCATAGTTATTATCGTCAAAATTATCGTCGTCAATGTCGTCGTTATTATCCTCATAATTATCGTCGTTAATATCGACGTTATTTTGTCATTATCATCGTTGTTATCTTTGTTATTATCGTCATTATTATCGTCGATATTATCGTCGTTATTATCGTCATTTTCATCGTTGTTATCTTCGTTATTATCCTCATAATTATCGTCGTTAATATCGTCGTTATTTCGTCATTATCATCGTTGTTATCGTCGTTATTATCGTCGTTATTATCTTCGATATAACGTTATTATCGGCGTTATAATCAACGTTAATATCATCGCTATTATCGTCGTTATTATCGTCGTAATCGTCGATATTATCGTCGTTATTATCGTCGATATTATCGTCGTTATTATCGTCGTTATTATCGTCGTTAAAATCGTAGATATTATCGTCGTTATTATCGTCGATATTATCGTCGTTATTATCGTCGTTATTATCGTCGTTAAAATCGTAGATATTATTGTCATTATCATCGTTGTTATCGTCGTTAATATCGTCATTATCATAGTTATTATCGTCAAAATTATCGTCGTCAATGTCGTCGTTATTATCCTCATAATTATCGTCGTTAATATCGACGCTATTTTGTCATTATCATCGTTGTTATCGTTGTTATTATCGTCATTATTATCGTCGATATTATCGTCGTTATTATCGTCATTTTCATCGTTGTTATCTTCGTTATTATCCTCATAATTTTCGTCGTTAATATCGTCGTTATTTCGTCATTATCATCGTTGTTATCGTCGTTATTATCGTCGTAATTATCTTCGATATAACGTTATTATCGGCGTTATAATCAACGTCAATGTCATCGCTATTATCGTCGTTATTATCGTCGTTATTATCGTCGATATTATCGTCGTTATTATCGTCGATATTATCGTCGTTATTATCGTCGTTATTATCGTCGTTAAAATCGTAGATTTTATTGTCATTATCATCGTTGTTATCGTCATTAATATCGTCATTATCATAGTTATTATCGTCAAAATTATCTTCGTCAATGTCGTCGTTATTATCGTCATTATCATCGTTGCTATCGTCGTTATTATCCTCATAAATATCGTCGTTAATATCGTTGTTATTATCGTTATTATCATCGTTGTTATCGTCGTTATTATCGTCGTTATTATCTTCGATATAACGTTATTATCGGCGTTATAATCAACGTTATTATCATCGCTATTATCGTCGTTCTTATCGTCGTTATTATCGTTTATATTATCGATGTTATTATCGTCGATATTATCGTCGTTATTATCGTCGTTATTATCGTCGTTAAAATCGTCGTTATTATTGTCATTATCATCGTTGTTATCGGCGTTAATATCGTCATTATCATAGTTATTATCGTCAAAATTATCGTCGTCAATGTCGTCGTTATTATCCTCATAATTATCGTCGTTATTATCGACGTTATTTTGTCATTATCATCGTTGTTATCGTTGTTATTATCGTCATTATTATCGTCGATATTATCGTCGTTATTATCGTCATTTTCATCGTTGTTATCTTCGTTATTATCCTCATATTTATCGTCGTTAATATCGTCGTTATTTCGTCATTATCATCGTTGTTATCGTCGTTATTATCGTCGTTATTATCTTCGATATAACGTTATTATCGGCGTTATAATCAACGTTAATATCATCGCTATTATCGTCGTTATCGTCGATATTATCGTCGTTAATATCGTCGTTATTATCGTCATTATCATCGTTGTTATCGTCGTTATAAATCCTCATAATTATCGTCGTTAATATCGTCGTTATTGTCGTCATTTTCATCGTTGTTATCTTCGTTATTATCCTCATAATTATCGTCGTTAATATCGTCGTTATTATCGTCATTATCATCGTTAATATTGTCGTTATTATCGTCATTATCATCGTTAATATTGTCGTTATTATCGTCGTTATTTTTGTTGGTATTTTCGTCGTTATTATCATCGTTATTATCGTCATTATCATCGTTAATATTGTCGTTATTATTGTCGTTATTTTCGTCGGAATTTTCGTCGTTATTATCGTCGTTATAATCGTCATTATCATCGTTGTTATCGTTCTTATTATCCTCATAATTATCGTCGCTATTATTGTAGTTAATATCGTCGTTATTATCGACGTTATTATCGTCCTTATTATCGTCGTTATTATTGTCATTATCATCGTTAATATTGTCGTTATTATCGTCGTTATTATCGACGTTATTATCGTCGTTATTATCGTCATTATCATCGTTAATATTGTCGTTATTATCGTCGTTTTTATCGTCATTATCATCGTAGTTATCGTCCTTATTATCCTCTTAATTATAGTCGTTATTATTGTCGTTAATATCGTCGTTATTATCGAAGTTATTATCGTCGTTATTATCGTCATTATTATCGTCGTTATAATCGTCATTATCATCGTTGTTATCGTCCTTATTATCCTCATAATTATCGTCGTTATTATTGTCGTTAATATCATCATTATTATTGCCGTTATTATCGTCATTATCATCGATAATATTGTCGTTATAATCGACGTTATTATCGTCGTTTTTATCGTCATTATCATCGTTAATATTATCGTTATTATCGTCGTTATTTTTGTTGGTATTTTCGTCGTTATTATCATCGTTATTATCGTCATTATCATCGTTAATATTGTCGTTATTATTGTCGTTATTTTGGTCGGAATTTTCGTCGTTATTATCGTCGTCATAATCGTCATTATCATCGTTGTTATCGTTCTTATTATCCTCGTAATTATCGTCGTTATTATTGTCGTTAATATCGTCGTTATTATCGACGTTATTATCGTCCTTATTATCGTCTTTATTATTGTCATTGTCATCGTTAATATTGTCGTTATTATCGTCGTTATTATCGACGTTATTATCGTCGTTATTATCGTCATTATCATCGTTAATATTGTCGTTATTATCGTCGTTATTATCGTCATTATCATCGTTGTTATCGTCCTTATTATCCTCTTAATTACAGTCGTTATTATTGTCGTTAATATCGTCGTTATTAACGACGTTATTATCGTCGGAATTTTCGTCGTTATTATCGTCGTTATATCGTCATTATCATCGTTGTTATCGTCCTTATTATCCTCATAATTATCGGTCGTTATTATTGTCGTTAATATCATCATTATTATTGTCCG
>CAJVQJ010000116.1:7889-10389 GCA_911387685.1 Dolichovespula media
ATTTTGTCGTATCCGGATTATAATAATCGTTATAAAATGTATCTATCTCTCTGTTACGTTCATATGATCTCTCAAAACATTCACGTATAATTTAAATTTTCAATTTACACACACACACACACGCGCGCGCGCGCGCGAAACAAAAAATTGTAAGCTTGTTAAATAGAAAGAAAGAAAAAGGATCTTCGAGCAAGTTCGACGTCAAATTAAAAATTAAAACATAAAAAAGAGAGAGAGAGAGAGAGAGAGAGAGACAGAAATATAGATCAACATTTCTCTCATAAATCGAGTGTATTCATTCTCGTCGTGTAGGAAACCACCCCTATTTCATCCCCCCACCCCCCCATAGAATTTTTCTCGTCGCTCGTGGACGACGAAATAAATGTTCATTTCTCGATAATATCAATCGATATTATTACATTACGACGATAATATCATTTCACGAATTTCATTTACATTAAAACAAAATTTTCTGCGAACGATGATAATACCATCCCCATCCCCCCCTCTCTCTCTCTCTCTCTCTTTCTCTTTACTATTCATTAATCCGATGGAAAAGGACTCGTGATATCCTGAATACACACACATACGTCTGCTCGCGCCATAGTCCTGCGCGTTTTACCTCCGTTGCGCGCCTTGGCCGCAACTCTTTTTATCGATCCTCTCTCTCTCTCTCTCTCGTACGGACCGATATTTTCTGCGTCTTTTCCGTTACGGGCAATAGTCCGCGTTCGACGTATATACATACATACATACATACATACATACATACATACATACATACATACATACATACATACATACATACACGTAACACGTACGCGTATGTGTACCTTATGTATTTGCACGGAATGGAAAAATTTATTCCTTCCTCTAACCTCGATTCCAAACTACTTTTGAAAACTTCAATAAACGTCATAGGATCGCGATCAATCGTTGAAATTATTTATTTATTTATTTATTTATTTATTTATTAATCGTTCGGTGATCTATTTATTAATAATTTTATTTATCCAGTAATCGTCCGACGACCCTCTCTGAATTTAATCCGTCGATTATATTTCATCGTCGATTAATGATTTAAAAGAAAAAAAAAAAAAAAAAAAGAAAAAGATAAAATAATTAATTAATACCTCGACTTATCAAAATTCAATTCGACGCATTAATCCTCCACCCACCCTCTCTTATTTATCGTATTTACGTTGACGTTATCGCGATAATCGTTTCTCGATACGCGATCGATTAACGCCTGAAGCTTATTCGGGAAAATATAACCGTTTGATCTTCTTCGAGTTTATACCCTTTTCAAGGAAGAAAGAGAAAAGGAAAAAGAAAAAAAAAATAAAATAAAACAGAAAGAAAAAAATAAAGATAAAGGAAAGGAAATAAAATTGTTTTCGAAAATATCACGGAATACGAAGATTCGTAAAGTTGACCTCAGACCTGTTGATTCGTCTCGATATTAATATATTTATATATTTATATATTATATATCAAATATTATCAAATATTAATATATATATATATATATATATATTATATATCAAAAATACAGAACGTACGCTTGGTTCGATATTCGATAGAATAAAAAAATAAAATAAAATAAAAAAATAAAAAGGAACAGTGAATCCAAATAATTAAAAAACGAAAAAGGTAGATAGAGAAGAAAGAAAAACACACAGAGAGAGAGAGAGAGAGAGAGAGAGAGAGATGAAAAAAAAAGTATGAACGAAATGCACAGAAATTTCGATTTTTTATTTCTTTTCTATTTTTTAAAATATTGACGACAAGGTTATCATACACATACATACGTATATACACACACACACATACATACATACATACATATATATATATAACGAAGTTTGAATGAAATAACTAAAAAAAAAAGAGAGAGAGAGAGAGAGAGAGAGAGAGAGAGAGAAAGAAACAAACAAAAAAAAGAAGGAAGGAAGGAAACGCATGACTATAATTCAGAATATATGTTTTATATTCCGTTAGAGAGATTCGTTGGTTTATCGAGCGCAAAGAACGAACGAAACTGTGTGATAAGTGAAACGTTGACGCCACAGTGTCGACTACAACACGACTATGACGACTGCAACGACTACAACGACTACAACAACAACAACGACGACGACGATTATGACGACGACTACGATGACTACGACGACGTCGACGTGTCGGACAGGCATACATACATACATACATACATACATACGTACATACATACATACATATATAGATATACGTACGTAATATTTTATACGTGTACACATACACATAGATAAATATATATATAAGGTGTATCGAGAAATCACGCAGGGTGGTTTGGGTCTGGGTTGTTATACTACAGTAGTAGTAGTAATAATAGTGGTGGTAGTATAACACTGCGTGCCTCGATTCTCTCGAGGTACTCATTCGTTTTGTGTTAGAAGAACAGAGAGAGAGAGAGAGAGAGAGATCTCTCAGCGTGCGTAATGTTCTCGAACGGTTATTC
>CAJVQJ010000116.1:15389-22889 GCA_911387685.1 Dolichovespula media
CTGCTGGTGCTGCTGTCCGCGGCGGCCATCTTTGAAAACTCATAGAAAATCACCAATCTTCCTTTCTCCTTGTTCTTTTTATTTTATTTTATTTCATTTTATCTTATCTTATCTTATCTTATTTTATTTTACTCTATTTAATTTCATTTTCTTTTATTTTAATACAACTCGATGGCTTTAATATACAAAGATGGCTGAATCCTTATCCTCCCTTTTTTTGTATTCGTCTCTTTTTCCTTCCTGAATATAATTTACAAGACTTTCGTCAAACTTTAGTTATTCTTTCTGTCTTTCTTTCTTTCTTATTTTCTTTCTTTCAATCTTATCGTACTTTCTTTCATTTTTTCGAGAAACAATTCAAGAGTTTTCATTAGCGATTTTTAAACGCGAACGAAGCGAACCTCGAAGTGTTCTTTTTCCTTTTGGATTTTTCAAAAAGTAGAAGAAGAGTAGGTGGTGGAGGATGAGGAGGAGGAAGAAGAAGAAGAAGAAGAAGAAAAGAACGAAAACGAAAAAGAAAATTTGTAGAGTTAGAAGGTTAGTTACGTTAGAAAACAATCGGACTCTATCATAGAGGTGTTGTCCGCAGTGTTCGCGCGTGGCAGCTGGTCAGGCACAGCTGCCCTACCAACCTCGACGCATCCCGAAGGGCCCACGTACATTCTTTTTATTCTTTTTCCTTCTCTCTCTCTCTCTCTCTCTCTCTCTCTCTCTCTCTCTCTCTCTCTCTCTCTCTCTCTCTCTCTCTCTCTCTCTCTCTTTCTTTCTTTCCTTTTTATTTGACTATTTGAAACTCCTTAAAGCGTTAGATGCAGACGCCTATATCGTCCTGCTCTCGTGTACGATAAAAAGAAACGACGTTTCTTTCTCTCTCTCTCTCTCTCTCTCTCTCACACACACACACATGCACATTTCTCATCTCATCTCTCTCTCTCTCTCTCTCTCTCTCTCTCTCTCGCACACTCTCACGATTACGTATATATTTTTACGTAACGTTCATTAAAACGTATACATGTATATTATTGTTCGCGCTCGCGTGTATATACGTGTATGTGTGTGCGTGTGCGTGTATTAACATGGTATATGCTTGTTCCATGGTATGTGTTTCCAAATGTACGTAACAACACCGAGTTCGATCGTTTTCTCGGAGGGGGTGGGGGGTGGGGGTAAATAATTGGTTTTCTCCTCTTTTTTTATTTCCTTTCTTATTTTTGCTTTTTTTTTTCGCAACAATCGGAGAATCGGAGAAGAAAATTTGATTCTTTTTTTTTCTTTCTTTCTTTCTTTCTTTTTTTTTTTTTTTTTTTTTTTTATGTAAAAATACTCGACGACGATTCCGCGGATCCGTTGTGCGTTTCTTTTTCTTTTTCTTTTTTTCTTCTCTTTTCTTCTTTTCTTTCTTCGCGATACGCCTAAACAAATCACTCCTATGTTAGATACATACGTGCATAACATACGTTACAATGGCATTAGGTACAATGTTTACATTTTGTCACGACTATTAATCTTTGCTTGTGCAGCAGCTCGGCTTTGTAAATAATTCGGCATGTGTCGTTTCTACGTGGAATAGAGACGATTGTTTTTAACATTTTTTTTTCATCCTTTTTAGCCACTTTTTTGTCTCGTTCCTTTATCCCTCCCTCCCTCCCTCCCATCCCCTGTCTTTCCTATCTTCCTTCCCTCCTATATCCACTAAGTCCCCGTCCCTCCTAGCCGCCATTTTATTTTTTCTTCTACATTCTCTTTACCGTCTTTAATTATTTTCATTCCTTCTTAAAAAATTACGATTTCGCGTCATAGGGAAATATAATTTTTACGATTAAACGATAATTCATACTATTATCGTTTATCGATACAATTAACGATGATAATTTTCGAGAGATATCGATCGTCGCGCAATCGAGAAGAATTCACTTTCTCAAAGTGTTTTTTTCCCTCTTCCCTCTTCTTCTTCTTCTTCTTCTGTGTTTTCTCCTTTTTGGTTTCGTTCTTTCCGTTCCTTCTTTTCCTTTCAATTTTTTTTTTTTTCTTTATATTTCTTTATCTCTTTTATTCCTTTCTTCTTTAGTTTTCTTTGTAGGATAGGTAAGATCGTAAAACACAACCCCGGCCTCGTTTATCTTCTCCTTCGATCGAAGTTGATTTCGTCAATAAAGATTCTGGTTAGCCTTGATCCAATCCATGAGAGAGAGATAGAGATAGAGAGAGATAGACAGAGAGAGAGAGAGAGAGAGAGAGAGAGAGAGAGAGAGAGAGAATGCTCGGACTCGAGGCAAAAGATCTGAGGGGATATGAGGGACGAGAAAGGACGAGTCGAAGCATAAATTTATCAGGATCCTCCCACCGTCCTCTCTCTCTCTCTCTCTCTCTCTCTCTCTCTCTATATATATATATATATATATATATATATATATATATATATATATATCTCCGTTCGTGTCTCAAGCCTCTCGACTCTCTTGGTCTTTTCCGTTCGTCGTACGCGGGCTCTGTTCCGGTGATTCATAGTCGTTCAGGCAAACGCGTTAACTCGCTATCGGAGAAGAAAGAAAAGTAACAGTGTAACGGTGAGTGAGTTGGTAAGAGACAGAGAAAGAGAGAGAGAGAGAGAAATAGAGAATAGGGAATCGTTGTAAAAAAAAAGAGAGAAAAGAGATAGATAACGAATGAACGAATGAGAAAGAGAAGGAAGGGCGAGAGGGTAAGGAGAGAGAGAGAGAGAGAGAAACCGGCTTTCATAGGAAATATCGCGTAGTGAGGAGAACGAGTGTGAGAGGAATAGAAGTATGTGTATGAGACAGAAAGAGAGAGAGAGAGAGAAAGAGACGCGTTAGAAATCCACGTTTCGTCGCGAGAGAGTCGGTGTATATAGCGGACGCGCGCGTTAAGCAAGCTAGCAAGCTGGCAAGAGAAACAGAAAGAGAGAGAGAGAGAGAGTGAGAGAAAGAAAGACGCAAAGTGAAAGATAGATAGAAAGAGATGGACATATATATATATATATGTATATATATATATATATAGGGAAAAGGCAGAGGATAACGTGTACGTTTAGTAAGTATTAGATGGTGGATAGGTTAGTAGTAGTAGTATAGTAATGGTAGGTAGGTTGGTAGGAACACTGGGTAGAGTGGGGCCGAGGTGAGGCGGGGCGGAAGAGGAGGGCGGTCGCGCGCGCGGGGACCTCCGTTCTTCGGGATGTGATTCGTACGTTTCCGTGAATCTTCGGCGGTCGACGCTAGAGGCGCCGGCCGAGGCGTGGCGCTCCTGTCGTCCCGGCCGTTCTCTTGTATTTCTCGCAGTACGCGACGGGACGTTGAGAGCGTTGCGTTTCGAACGAGTCGTTTCCTCTCGCTTTCCTTTTTATTTTCCGTCTCTCTCTCGGTTTTCAACAACAACAACAATAATAATAATAATAATAATAAATAATAATAATAATAGTTAATAATAATAATAATAATATTATTGCTAATAATAATAATTATTATTATTATAATAATATATAACGCGGGGTACCACACTCTCGCGCACATATTCTTTTTATCTATCGAAGCCTGGCGCGCGCGCGCGCGGGACCAAAGTTTGAGATCCATTCACGAGTATATAAAAGAAAGAGAGAGAGAGAGAAAGAGAGAGTAGAGTAGAGTGAGAATAAGAGTAAGAGAGAGAGATAGAATTATTTTCGCGTGTTCCGCGTCGCGTGTTTTTCCCACACCGTGTGTGGTAGACCTCTTCTTCCTTCCTTCTTCCTCTTCTTCTCCTTCCACCCACCGACGACCCTGCACACCAATACCGACACCACCATCATCACCCCCGTCGCGTATTTTTTTTTTTCGTTCGAACGAGACGATACTTTCGATTTTGTTCATTTCGTCGTTCCTTTTTGTTGTTTCCTCCTCCTTTTTTTCCCCCCACTGCCCTTGTCTCTTTACGGGGTTCTCTCCTTTTCACGTGTCTCTCTCTCTCTCTCTCGCTCGCTCGTATAATTTTTGTTTCGTTTCTCTTATTATTATCATTATCGTCGCGTTGGTGCATCCTCCTCCTTTGTGTGTGTGTGTGTGTGTGTGTGTGTGCGTGTGCGCGTGCGTGTACGACGCGTGAGCTTGTGCGCGGCGACGAAAAAGAGGAAAACGAAAACAAAAAAGTGAGAGAGAGAGAGAGTAGTAAGAAGAAAGAAGGAAAGAAAGAGAAATAAATTGAAAGATGGAGAGCCCGGAAGGAAGCAAGAGAGAGTAAAAGAAATCTCATCGAAGAAGACATTTATATATATATTATATATATATATATATATATTATATTCGAGAGGGGTGGAAAAAAAGAGAGAATAAGAAGGATTGAAGAGAAGAAGAAGAAGAAGAAATTATTTATCCGGAAGCGTGCGTGTGTTTTATCTCCTCGTGTGTGTGTGTGTATGTATATATATATATATATATATATATATATATATATAAAATTATTATATTTGTGCGCGTTGGTTACGTTTCATTCGTTCGTTCTTTTAATCGCAGCGCGCGTCGTCCTTCGCGTCTCCTCTCCCCGGTGTGTTATTGTTGTTGTTTTTGTTACAACTCAATTTTACCAACAATTACGATCAATTGCGTGAAAATAGAGAAGAAGAAATAGAATAGGTTGAAGAAGAGGGAAAGAAGGATATTCTCTTCGTCGCTGTCGGCCACTCAAAAAAAAAAAAAAGGAAAAAAATAGTCTTCCTCGTGAAATTACAAGACGAAAAACGCGATACAACGCACGATATCAACCATATTCGTCCGATCTTCATTCTGATGATGATAATGATTATGATGATGATGATGATGATGATGATGATCGTCGAGATAACTTCTACATCGTCATTGGTTCGATCTGGATTCTAACACGTGGTTCCAGTCGGGTCCTAGCATCCCTTCTTTCATCCATCCACCCATCAACCACCCACACACATCACCACCCCACTATCTGTTTACCGAGGAAAGGTGTCTCTCTCTCTCTCTCTCTCTCTCTCTCTCTCTCTGTATTAGCGCTGTCTGCTTCGATTCGTCCGGTGAGTCATTTTGTCATTTTCATTTAAAAAGAAAAATTCATTACAATAATAATAATAATAATAATAATAATGTTGTTATAATCCGTATCAACTCTTTTTTTATATTTTATAAATTATTCTCATCCTCCGCCACCATCTTTTTCTTCTTCTTCGGACTTCCTTTTCTTTTCATTTCTTGCTGTTTTTTCTATTTTTACTTCTTCTTTTCTTTTTCTTTCTTTTTTGTTCGTTCGTTCGTTCGTTCGTTCGTTAGTTAGTTAGTTAGTTAGTTAGTTAGAAAATATGCGCTTTCAATTCTCATTGAATTAAGACATTGGGAGGGGTAGAGGACTGGGAGTGAATGTTTGTAACGATGATTAAGTATAAATCATTGATGGCGGCCCTCTTAAAACGAACGTTAATCCTTTTTTTTTTGTTGTGAACATAATTAACACCGTCGTCGTTATTCTATTCAAAGAGATACAAATCCTACTCGCGAATAATACTACGCGATGTGTGTGTGTGTGTGTGTGTGTGTGTGTAAGTTCACGATTGCATGTACAACATTATATATATATATATATATATATATATATATATATATTTACGAGACAACAGAGATTCATGAGAGAGATAAAGATAGAAAGAGAAAGAGAGAGAGAGAGAAACAAGGAACGCGGAAAATTTAATATTCTTTGCACCCCCCCCCCCCCTCACACTATTTTCCATCTCTTTTCTATTTTTTCCTTTTTTTCGTGTCACCTTTCTTTCTACTTTTTTTTACTTGTATATGTATATATATATATATATATATATATATATATATATATATTTCTCTTTTATTTATTATTTATTTATTTTTTTGCTTATTTTCTCCCTATCACGGACAGAAAATAACAAGAAAATTTGTCGAACGGCGCAAGTTGATATTTCACATCGATATTTTTTCTCCTCTCTTCCATTTCTTTTTTTCGTTCTCTTTTGCTTTCGTCTTTTTTTTTTTTTGCTCTCTCGTACGTTCTCTCTCTCTCTCTCTCTCGTTGTCTATGACGTCTTCGTGCATCGATAACGTAATTTTTCAACTTTATGGTAGAATACCCGCGTCAATTTTTTAACCGAGATTGCGCGCGCGCGCGCCTTCTTCCCGTACGTATCGAATTTTACGAGTTTAGTATACGAAAAAAATAAATAAATAAGTGCATAAAAGAAAAAAAGGGAGGAAAGAAAATCGACCTTGCGCGTCGATATACGAGTTTTTAGTAAACAAGAAAAATAAATAAATAAAAAGGTTGGTAGAAAGATACATACATATATATATATATATATATATCACGCACTTGGGCGCCTCGAAAAATAATGCCGTTACGATTATAATTGAAAATAAATGTGTGAGAGAGCCGATACAAAATTATCGATTTATTTCGAAGAATATATAATTCTCGAAGAATTATACGCCCGTTTTTAACGCTGATCTTCGTCGCCATCCTCGTCGTCGTCGTCGTCGTCGTCGTCGTCGTCTCGTGTCTCGTTTCGATTTAGAGGAATTATCAAAGAGCAGTCAGACGAAGTTATATATATATATATATATATATATATATATATATGTATATCATGCATAATACATACAAATATATACACACCACACACACACACACACACGAATATCGTACATACGTACGAGAGTATGTAGGGAGTCATGTATTTTAAGACACAAATAGACGAAACGTAAGCGATCTCTCTCTCTCTCTCTCTCTCTCTCGTTCTCTGTGCTTCGGATGTGAAGGAGAGAGAGTGAGAGAGAGAGGTGCTTTGGGACGGACGTTCTCTTTTCCGGACGGCGTCGGCGCGACGCCTTTCTCAAAGTGGACGACGACGACGACGACGACGTTGAACGACGTTGAACGACGTTGAACGACGACACCTTGGCGTCTTCCGATTGCTTTTTTTTTTTACAAGGCTACACAACAACGCCTACTTTCTTGTTTCTTATTTTCATAATCATTCTTTCCTTTTCTTTTCTTTTTTGTTTGTTTTTTTCCTTAATTTTTATCCTTATTCCTGCTCTTGTTCTTGTTCTTATTCTTATTCTTATTCTTATTCAAGAGTACTTCGGCCATTGTTGTGGTCTGTTATCCGTCCGTTCGTCCATACGTTGTGTATGTATGTATGTATGTATGTATGCATGCATGGATGTATGTATGTATGCGTGCATGCATGCATGGATGTATGTGTATATGTGTATATGTGTATATGTAAATATTCGCCGAGAGGAAATCGTGTTTCTCCAGCATTATTTCTCGAGCGTGATTCATGGTAAAATATTGTTACCGCTGTGCGTTAAACTTGCGTGAAAGGCGCGAATAAGGCGATTTCTTCCCCCACTTCTCTCTCTCTCTCTCTCTCTCTCTCTATCTCTCTGTGTATGGTTGCACATACATACACATACATAAATACATAAATACATACACATATATATCTTTTTATCC
>CAJVQJ010000116.1:27889-32889 GCA_911387685.1 Dolichovespula media
GTTATGCTCGTTGGAAGGAGGAGAGAGGAAAAAGGAGGGAGGAGGAGGAGGAGGAGGAGGAGGAGGAGGAGAAGGACCCACCGCCGTTATTACCACCAACGCTGATTCGTTATTAAAATTTATCGAGCAAGAAATATATATTCGGTCAAGGTCCGCTTTGATTATTATCATTGATTATTATCATTTCAAAGTCGTTGTCGTCGTCATCGTCGTCGTCGTCGTCGTCGTATCGTCAAGTATAGTTTTTGTTATAACGAGAAAAAAAAATTGTCCTTTCTATGTATATATATATATATAGATATTTCTCGTTTCTTTTTTCATCCCCCGTTTTTTTTTTTTTAATTTTTATTTGATTTTAGTTTTTTATAATTTTTAACACACGCACGCACACACATTAATATATGTTTGTGTGTGTTTGCGCGTGTATAGACATATATACGATCGAATTTATATTGTAGCATTGAATTTAGTATTATTATGCAGGCAGAGTTGCATCCGTGTCCGTTGTTAATCTCTGACGTATCTTTTATGGCCGTTGACATCGAGGAGAACGTGAGAAACGTTTTTCTACTTCATTCTACTCGTAGGTATGAAAGAGGAGAAGAGAGATAGATAGATAGATGGGGAGAGGGAGAGAGAGAGGGAGAGAGAGAGAGAGATAAAGGATGAATTATCAAAGAATACGCGGAAGCGTTAACGCGTTTTTACGAGTCGGGTTAGAAAACGAAAATTTCTCCCATCCACCCTCCATCCCCATCCCAAACAATCGTCCATCTACCCCAATTAAAATGCTGGATAGACGTCGAGAGCACTTCTTTTTCTTTTTTTTTTTTTTTTTTTTTATCTTCTTCTTCATTGATCGTTCATTCGCTATACACGACTGGAGGATATAGATTTTCTAAAAATCTTCTTATCGTTATTACTATTGTTCCTTTTTTCTTTTTTTTTTTTTTTTTTTTAATGTATCTTACTCACATAATTCACAAAGGTCAAGTTAAACTTTTTGTAAATTAGCGATTGACAGGGGTTTCGCCATCGTTGATCTTATATACTTGATGGAAGAAAAAAATAAAATAAAATAAAAATAAAAGAATGAGAGAGTGAGAGTGATAGCGATTACGTCACATTCTTTTGGTATTATTTTATTAAACAAAAATTTGGCCGATTATTTCTTCTCGTGGTGTTTCTTTCAAGTATCGATTCGTCACCACAGCGCCACCTTCTTCCCGTCCATTATCCTTTGCTCTTTCTCTTTCTCTTTTTCTTTTTCTTTTACTCTCCCCCTTTTCTTCTCGTTCTTCCAGGAATCGACCGGAAATCGCTGTCGCGCGCGCGCGCTTTTAAAACCGCCACGTGCACTGCCTTAAGAGATTATAACTAACGCGCTCCATCTTGAAGAAATAATCTCTGTTACAAGTTTTAGGAGGGCAAACCACCTCCTCCTCCTCCTCCTACTCCTTCCTAAAGCAGCCAGTTAAAATTTATTCCAAATATTTCGTTCCCTTCGCAGGATCATTTTACGTCTCGTCGTTGTCAATGGGGAACACATTATCTTTGAAGGATAAAAATAAAAAAAAAAAACAAACAAACAAACAAATAAATAAATAAAAGCAAATAATCACGGTAAAAATAATAATTCAAAGAGAACGTACAGGCCAAAGTACAAACTAAAAAAAAAAAAAAAAAACAAAAAAAAAAACAAAAAGAAAAGAAAAGACAAAAAGGAATAGAAAGGACAACGAAAAAAATTATTATCCGTCCTTTGAAACCAAAAGAACTCTTAAATGACCCCCACCCCCTCCTCCCTCTCCTATCGGTGTTTCTTCTCTCTCTTTTTCTATCTCTCTCTTTCTCTCTCGTAATCCAGTAACCAACGACGACGACCAACTCACCCGCCATTATCGGACTTCAAATACATATACATATACATATGCATATACATATTTACGTACATATGCGATTGCTTTTCTCCTATCTCTTCGGAAAACACACACACTCTCTCTCTCTCTCTCTCTCTCTCTCTCTCTCTCTCTCTCTCTTCCCCAGTTGAAAACGGGAAGTTATGTTTAAATATAAAGTTGACTTGTTTAATAGAGAACGTATGTATTCACGCGCGCGCGCGCGCGCGCACACACACACACACACACATTTATATATTATATGGGAGTATATTCGTGGGTAGCTTTGCGTGTATTGGTTGGCGTTCATAATTGAATTCTCGTTTTATGTTTTAATCTTCTTTAACCTAATTTGTTCTTCAGTTTTTTTTATTTTCTCTCTCTCTCTCTCTTTATATGTATATATATATATATATTTTTTTCTTTTTTCGTTTGATACTTGCAAAGAAAGAAATGAAACAAACAAAAAAAAGAACAAGAAAATAAAAATGACGCAATGTGAAAATTATAGATCGTTAACTCGTATCATTTGTATATTCAAACAAAAATGTTCTCTCTCTCTCTCTCTCTCTCTTTTTTTTGGTCTTTTCTTTCTTTCCTTTTATTTTCTTTCTTTCTTTTCTTTTTTTTTTTTTTTCTTGAACGAGACAATTACACAATACAAATTATCTATACCGACGCAATTTACGCTACGCGCGCTTGTACAATTTTTTTTTTTTTTTTCTTTTGGAATTCGAAACGAACGACGACGCCTTGAATACGAAATAGTAATTAATACCCGATTTAATCGTACCGTTCGATCTTTAGTAACCAATCTGAATAGATATTTCCTTTTTTTTTTTTTCGTTTTATTTTTTTTTCCTTTCCTTTCACCACCGCCCACCCGAAACAATTTCTATGCGAACAATTTGAAAAAGTCAATGATTTGTTCCCTCTTTCCTTTATATCCTTTCTCCTTTTGACGATACGATTCGCGAAAATTAAACCAAAAAAAAAAAAAGGGATAAAACTACGATTGCTTTGGAGGATAAAAGAAAAGAAGTAAAAAGAAAAAAAAAATGAATGGAGGAAAAAAAATTCACGGTTCGGTTTTATGGAAACTTTCCATCGCGGGTCACGCGTTGACTTCACGAAGGTGACGACGCCGGGGGGTTGGGTGGATGGTGAATTGGGTTATAGACGGGGAAAGGGGGTGGTGTTACGATTTCGCAATCGGTTGTGTATCATTTGAACGATTCTATTTACATAGAATCGAGAGAGAGTGTGTATATATATATATATATTTTTTTTTTCATTTTTAAATTCGACCGGAAGAACCTTTTTTTCTCGTGTGTTCTAATGTCTCGCTTAGCCGGTTAACTAGCTAGAGCTAGAGCTAGAGCTAGAGCTAGAGCTAGAGCTAGAGCTAGAGCTAGAGCTTAGCTTAGCCAGTCAAGCAGCCAACTAGAAAGCAAGCAAGCAAGCGAACGAACGAACAAGCAAGCAAGCGAACGAACGAACGAACGAACGAACGAACGAACGAGCAACACAACGAGCGTTTGTAACTTGTAATTTGCGATTGTGAGAAAAAGAACGGACGGGGCCTCTCTCTCTCTCTCTCTCTCTCTCCTCACCCCCCTCTCTCTGTCTATCTGTGTGTGTACGTATGTACGTACGTACGTACGTACGTACATACCCGATGCGATTTATGAAGAACTCGCTCGCTCGTGCGCGAAGTCGCTTAAGCAAACAGGTTTACGCAGGTTAAGCAGGTGCAATGACCGCGTAAAGGTTGCTTAAAAATATCTCGACACCATCGGCTGTCTCGTCCTCCGCCGTTGTATTCAAAGTCTCTCTCTCTCTCTCTCTCTCTCTCTCTCGCGCGCAGGATCGATCGATATATGTATATCGAGCAAGGTCTTTGATTCCGATCTGTCTCGTCCTCCGCCGTTGTATTCAAAGTCTCTCTCTCTCTCTCTCTCTCTCTCTCTCGCGCGCAGGATCGATCGATATATGTATATCGAGCAAGGTCTTTGATTCCGATAATCATCATCATCATCATCATCATCTTATGCTTCGAAAATGTAAAACAAAAATATATTTTTTTTACCCTTGCTCTCTCTCTCTCTCTCTCTCTCTCTCTCTCTCTCTCTCTCTCTCTCTGTATTCTTTCGATTTCGAAGGATAATAAATCTCGCGATAATAAATTATATATATATATATATATATATATATATATATATATATATATATATAAAAGTATATACACACGTATCATATATAGTTTTTCGTAGAAATGTATTTAGGGGTTATCGTATTCTTTTTTTTTGTTTTCGATTCCCCACAGTCGTTCGATGTATTTTCTTTTTCTCTTCGAATTTTTCTTTTGTTCTTTCATTTGTATTTTTTTTATTTTTATTTATTTCCTTTTTATATATTTTCTTTTTTTTTTTTTAATTATATTTTTTTTTCCTTTTTATTTTTTCTTCCCCCCTCGTAACGTTATCGCACGTAATTATAATGAGCGTGTGTAAGTGTGTACGTCGATCGAGAAGCAAACGCAATACATATATGGCTCATACGTATTATAGTCTTGTGGACTATGGTATTTATACGCACATACACGTACGTATGTACACACACACACACACACACACACACACACACACACACACACACACACACACACACATATATATATACATACGCGTTTTGTTTTATAGTTATGTGAAACAAGATCGGGATCGAAATTATCTCTCGTACAAAGTCGTAAGTCTATCGACTTTCGCTCGATACGCTTTATGATAAATGAGGATAATAAAAAAGGAGGAAAGAGAAAAATAGAGAGAGAGAGAGAGAGAGAGAGAGAGAGAGAGAGAGAGAGAGAGAGAGAGAGAGAGAGAGAAAAGAAGAAGAAAAAGATTAGGCGTGTACCATATAATACCAAAGAGTCGTTCGAGAGGAAAATTACCCGACAAGAATTCGTCAACAATTTTGCGAGCAGTGAGAGAAAGAGAGAGATAGAATTATATATATGATTGTACGACTTTTAGCGAGTTGGATTCCTCGCGCACTGTGTTCCATTGACATTATAGCTTTCAGCGAGGCGATTAGGCACGCGCA
>CAJVQJ010000117.1:0-35161 GCA_911387685.1 Dolichovespula media
TGACAAAATAACGACGATATTAACGACGATAATTATGAGGATAATAAGGACGATAACAACGATGATAATGACGATATTAACGACGATATTAACGACGATAATAACGACGATATTAACGACGATAATAAAGACAATAAAAAGATGATAATGACAATAATAACGACGATATTAACGATAATATTTATGACGATAACAACGTAGATAATGACGATAATAACGACGACATTAACGACGATGATTATGACAAAATAACGACGATATTAACGACGATAATTATGAGGATGATAAGGACGAAAACAACGATGATCATGACGATAATAACGACGACATTAACGACGATGATTGTGACAAAATAACGACGATATTAACGACGATAATTATGAGGATAATAAGGACGATAACAACGATGATAATGACGATATTAACGACGATATTAACGACGATAATAACGACGATATTAACGACGATAATAACGACGATAAAAAGAAGATAATGACAATAATAACGACGATATTAACGATGATATTTATGACGATAACAACGTAGATAATGACGATAATAACGACGACATTAACGACGATGATTATGACAAAATAACGACGATATTAACGACGATAATTATGAGGATAATAAGGACGATAACAACGATGATAATGACGATATTAACGACGATATTAACGACGATAATAACGACGATATTAACGACGATAATAAAGACAATAAAGAGAAGATAATGACAATAATAACGACGATATTAAAGATAATATTTATGACGATAACAACGTAGATAATGACGTTAATAACGACGACATTAACGACGATGATTATGACAAAATAACGACGATATTAACGACGATAATTATGAGGATGATAAGGACGATAACAACGATGATAATGACGATAATAACGACGACATTAACGACGATGATTGTGACAAAATAACGACGATATTAACGACGATAATTATGAGGATAATAAGGACGATAACAACGATGATAATGACGATAATAACGACGACATTAACGACGATGATTATGACAAAATAACGACGATATTAACGACGATAATTATGAGGATGATAAGGACGATAACAACGATGATAATGACGATATTAACGACGATATTAACGACGATAATAACGACGTTAATAACGACGGTAAAAAGAAGATAATGACAATAATAACGACGATATTATCGATGATATTTATGACGATAACAACGTAGATAATGACGATAATAACGACGACATTAACGACGATGATTATGACAAAATAACGACGATATTAACGACGATAATTATGAGGATAATAAGGACGATAACAACGATGATAATGACGATATTAACGACGATATTAACGACGATAATAACGACGATATTAACGACGATAATAAAGACAATAAAAAGAAGATAATGACAATAATAACGACGATATTAACGATAATATTTATGACGATAACAACGTAGATAATGACGATAATAACGACGACATTAACGACGATGATTATGACAAAATAACGACGATATTAACGACGATAATTATGAGTATGATAAGGACGATAACAACGATGATAATGACGATAATAACGACGACATTAACGACGATGATTATGACAAAATAACGACGATATTAACGACGATAATTATGAGGATGATAAGGACGATAACAACGATGATAATGACGATATTAACGACGATATTAACGACGATAATAACGACGATATTAACGACGATAATAAAGACAATAAAAAGAAGATAATGACAATAATAACGACGATATTAACGATAATATTTATGACGATAACAACGTAGATAATGACGATAATAACGACGACATTAACGACGATGATTATGACAAAATAACGACGATATTAACGACGATAATTATGAGTATGATAAGGACGATAACAACGATGATAATGACGATAATAACGACGACATTAACGACGATGATTATGACAAAATAACGACGATATTAACGACGATAATTATGAGGATGATAAGGACGATAACAACGATGATAATGACGATATTAACGACGATATTAACGACGATAATAACGACGTTAATAACGACGATAAAAAGAAGATAATGACAATAATAACGACGATATTATCGATGATATTTATGACGATAACAACGATGATAATGACGATAATAACGACGACATTAACGACGATGATTATGACAAAATAACGACGATATTAACGACGATAATTATGAGGATGATAAGGACGATAACAACGATGATAATGACGATATTAACGACGATATTAACGACGATAATAACGACGTTAATAACGACGATAAAAAGAAGATAATGACAATAATAACGACGATATTATCGATGATATTTATGACGATAACAACGTAGATAATGACGATAATAACGACGACATTAACGACGATGATTATGATAAAATAACGACGATATTAACGACGATAATTATGAGGATGATAAGGACGATAACAACGATGATAATGACGATAATAACGACGACATTAACGACGATGATTGTGACAAAATAACGACGATATTAACGACGATAATTATGAGGATAATAAGGACGATAACAACGATGATAATGACGATATTAACGACGATAATAACGACGATAACAACGATGATAATGACGAAATAACGACGCTAATAACGACGATAATTATGAGGATAATAACGACGATAACAACGATGACAATGACGATAATAACGACGATATTAACGACGATAATTATGCGGATAATAACGACGATAACAACGATGATAATAACGATAATAACGACGATATTAACGACGATAATTATGAGGATAATAAGGACGATAACAACGATGATAATGACGATATTAACGACGATATTAACGACGATAATAACGACGATATTAACGACGATAATAACGACGATATTAACGACGATAATAAAGACAATAAAAAGAAGATAATGACAATAATAACGACGATATTATCGATGATATTTATGACGATAACAACGTAGATAATGACGATAATAACGACGACATTAACGACTATGATTATGACAAAATAACGACGATATTAACGACGATAATTATGAGTATGATAAGGACGATAACAACGATGATAATGACGATATTAACGACGATATTAACGACGATAATAACGACGTTAATAACGACGATAAAAAGAAGATAATGACAATAATAACGACGATATTATCGATGATATTTATGACGATAACAACGTAGATAATGACGATAATAACGACGACATTAACGACGATGATTATGACAAAATAACGACGATATTAACGACGATAATTATGAGGATAATAAGGACGATAACAACGATGATAATGACGATATTAACGACGATATTAACGACGATAATAACGACGATATTAACGACGATAATAAAGACAATAAAAAGAAGATAATGACAATAATAACGACGATATTAACGATAATATTTATGACGATAACAACGTAGATAATGACGATAATAACGACGACATTAACGACGATGATTATGACAAAATAACGACTATATGAACGACGATAATTATGAGGATGATAAGGACGATAACAACGATGATAATGACGATAATAACGACGACATTAACGACGATGATTGTGACAAAATAACGACGATATTAACGACGATAATTATGAGGATAATAAGGACGATAACAACGATGAAAATGACGATAATAACGACGACATTAACGACGATGATTATGACAAAATAACGACGATATTAACGACGATAATTATGAGGATGATAAGGACGATAACAACGATGATAATGACGATAATAACGACGACATTAGCGACGATGTTTATGACAAAATAACGACGAAATTAACGACGATAATTATGAGGATAATAAGGACGATAACAACGAAGATAATGACGATAATAACGACGACATTAACGACAATGATTATGACAAAATAACGACGATATTAACGACGATAATTATGAGGATGATAAGGACGATAACAACGATGATAATGACGATAATAACGACGACATTAGCGACGATGTTTATGACAAAATAACGACGATATTAACGACAATAACTATGAGGATAATAAGGACGATAACAACGATGATAATGACGATATTAACGACGATATTAACGACGATAATAACGACGTTAATAACGACGATAAAAAGAAGATAATGACAATAATAACGACGATATTATCGATGATATTTATGACGATAACAACGATGATAATGACGATAATAACGACGACATTAACGACGATGATTATGACAAAATAACGACGATATTAACGACGATAATTATGAGGATGATAAGGACGATAACAACGATGATAATGACGATATTAACGACGATATTAACGACGATAATAACGACGTTAATAACGACGATAAAAAGAAGATAATGACAATAATAACGACGATATTATCGATGATATTTATGACGATAACAACGTAGATAATGACGATAATAACGACGACATTAACGACGATGATTATGACAAAATAACGACGATATTAACGACGATAATTATGAGGATGATAAGGACGATAACAACGATGATAATGACGATAATAACGACGACATTAACGACGATGATTGTGACAAAATAACGACGATATTAACGACGATAATTATGAGGATAATAAGGACGATAACAACGATGATAATGACGATATTAACGACGATAATAACGACGATAACAACGATGATAATGACGAAATAACGACGATAATAACGACGATAATTATGAGGATAATAACGACGATAACAACGATGACAATGACGATAATAACGACGATATTAACGACGATAATTATGCGGATAATAACGACGATAACAACGATGATAATAACGATAATAACGACGATATTAACGACGATAATTATGAGGATAATAAGGACGATAACAACGATGATAATGACGATATTAACGACGATATTAACGACGATAATAACGACGATATTAACGACGATAATAACGACGATATTAACGACGATAATAAAGACAATAAAAAGAAGATAATGACAATAATAACGACGATATTATCGATGATATTTATGACGATAACAACGTAGATAATGACGATAATAACGACGACATTAACGACGATGATTATGACAAAATAACGACGATATTAACGACGATAATTATGAGGATGATAAGGACGATAACAACGATGATAATGACGATATTAACGACGATATTAACGACGATAATAACGACGTTAATAACGACGATAAAAAGAAGATAATGACAATAATAACGACGATATTATCGATGATATTTATGACGATAACAACGTAGATAATGACGATAATAACGACGACATTAACGACGATGATTATGACAAAATAACGACGATATTAACGACGATAATTATGAGGATAATAAGGACGATAACAACGATGATAATGACGATATTAACGACGATATTAACGACGATAATAACGACGATATTAACGACGATAATAAAGACAATAAAAAGAAGATAATGACAATAATAACGACGATATTAACGATAATATTTATGACGATAACAACGTAGATAATGACGATAATAACGACGACATTAACGACGATAATTATGACAAAATAACGACGATATTAACGACGATAATTATGAGGATGATAAGGACGATAACAACGATGATAATGACGATAATAACGACGACATTAACGACGATGATTGTGACAAAATAACGACGATATTAACGACGATAATTACGAGGATAATAAGGACGATAACAACGATGATAATGACGATATTAACGACGATATTAACGACGATAATAACGACGATATTAACGACGATAATAACGACGATAAAAAGAAGATAATGACAATAATAACGACGATATTAACGATGATATTTATGACGATAACAACGTAGATAATGACGATAATAACGACGACATTAACGACGATGATTATGACAAAATAACGACGATATTAACGACGATAATTATGAGGATAATAAGGACGATAACAACGATGATAATGACGATATTAACGACGATATTAACGACGATAATAACGACGATATTAACGACGATAATAAAGACAATAAAGAGAAGATAATGACAATAATAACGACGATATTAAAGATAATATTTATGACGATAACAACGTAGATAATGACGTTAATAACGACGACATTAACGACGATGATTATGACAAAATAACGACGATATTAACGACGATAATTATGAGGATGATAAGGACGATAACAACGATGATAATGACGATAATAACGACGACATTAACGACGATGATTGTGACAAAATAGCGACGATATTAACGACGATAATTATGAGGATAATAAGGACGATAACAACGATGATAATGACGATAATAACGACGACATTAACGACGATGATTATGACAAAATAACGACGATATTAACGACGATAATTATGAGGATGATAAGGACGATAACAACGATGATAATGACGATAATAACGACGACATTAGCGACGATGTTTATGACAAAATAACGATGATATTAACGACGATAATTATGAGTATAATAAGGACGATAACAACGATTATAATGACGATATTAACGACGATATTAACGACGATAATAACGACGTTAAAAACGACGATAAAAAGAAGATAATGACAATAATAACGACGATATTATCGATGATATTTATGACGATAACAACGTAGATAATGACGATAATAACGACGACATTAACGACGATGATTATGACAAAATAACGACGATATTAACGACGATAATTATGAGGATGATAAGGACGATAACAACGATGATAATGACGATATTAACGACGATATTAACGACACTAATAACGACGTTAATAACGACGATAAAAAGAAGATAATGACAATAATAACGACGATATTATCGATGATATTTATGACGATAACAACGTAGATAATGACGATAATAACGACGACATTAACGACGATGATTATGACAAAATAACGACGATATTAACGACGATAATTATGAGGATAATAAGGACGATAACAACGATGATAATGACGATATTAACGACGATATTAACGACGATAATAACGACGATATTAACGACGATAATAAAGACAATAAAAAGAAGATAATGACAATAATAACGACGATATTAAAGATAATATTTATGACGATAACAACGTAGATAATGACGATAATAACGACGACATTAACGACGATGATTATGACAAAATAACGACGATATTAACGACGATAATTATGAGGATGATAAGGACGATAACAACGATGATAATGACTATATTAACGACGATATTAACGACGATAATAACGACGATATTAACGACGATAATAACGACGATAAAAAGAAGATAATGACAATAATAACGACGATATTAACGACGATAATAACGACGATAATAAAGACGATATTAACGACGATAATAACGACGATATAAAGAAGATAATGACAATAATAACGACGATATTATCGATGATATTTTAACGATAACAACGTAGATAATGACGATAATAACGACGACATTAACGACGATAATAACGACGTTAAAAACGACGATAAAAAGAAGATAATGACAATAATAACGACGATATTATCGATGATATTTATGACGATAACAACGTAGATAATGACGATAATAACGACGACATTAACGACGATGATTATGACAAAATAACGACGATATTAACGACGATAATTATGAGGATGATAAGGACGATAACAACGATGATAATGACGATATTAACGACGATATTAACGACGATAATAACGACGTTAATAACGACGATAAAAAGAAGGTAATGACAATAATAACGACGATATTATCGATGATATTTTAACGATAACAACGATTATAATGACGATATTAACGACGATATTAACGACGATAATAACGACGTTAAAAACGACGATAAAAAGAAGATAATGACAATAATAACGACGATATTATCGATGATATTTATGACGATAACAACGTAGATAATTACGATAATAACGACGACATTAACTACGATGATTATGACAAAATAACGACGATATTAACGACGATAATTATGAGGATGATAAGGACGATAACAACGATGATAATGACGATATTAACGACGATATTAACGACGATAATAACGACGTTAATAACGACGATAAAAAGAAGATAATGACAATAATAACGACGATATTATCGATGATATTTATGACGATAACAACGTAGATTATGACGATAATAACGACGACATTAACGACGATGATTATGACAAAATAACGACGATATTAACGACGATAATTATGAGGATGATAAGGACGATAACAACGATGATAATGACGATATTAACGACGATATTAACGACGATAATAACGACGTTAATAACGACGATAAAAAGAAGATAATGACAATAATAACGACGATATTATCGATGATATTTATGACGATAACAACGTAGATAATGACGATAATAACGACGACATTAACGACGATGATTATGACAAAATAACGACGATATTAACGACGATAATTATGAGGATAATAAGGACGATAACAACGATGATAATGACGATATTAACGACGATATTAACGACGATAATAACGACGATATTAACGACGATAATAAAGACAATAAAAAGAAGATAATGACAATAATAACGACGATATTAACGATAATATTTATGACGATAACAACGTAGATAATGACGATAATAACGACGACATTAACGACGATAATTATGACAAAATAACGACGATATTAACGACGATAATTATGAGGATGATAAGAACGATAACAACGATGATAATGACGATAATAACGACGACATTAACGACGATGATTGTGACAAAATAACGACGATATTAACGACGATAATTACGAGGATAATAAGGACGATAACAACGATAATAATGACGATATTAACGACGATATTAACGACGATAATAACGACGATATTAACGACGATAATAACGACGATAAAAAGAAGATAATGACAATAATAACGACGATATTAACGATGATATTTATGACGATAACAACGTAGATAATGACGATAATAACGACGACATTAACGACGATGATTATGACAAAATAACGACGATATTAACGACGATAATTATGAGGATAATAAGGACGATAACAACGATGATAATGACGATATTAACGACGATATTAACGACGATAATAACGACGATATTAACGACGATAATAAAGACAATAAAGAGAAGATAATGACAATAATAACGACGATATTAAAGATAATATTTATGACGATAACAACGTAGATAATGACGTTAATAACGACGACATAAACGACGATGATTATGACAAAATAACGACGATATTAACGACGATAATTATGAGGATGATAAGGACGATAACAACGATGATAATGACGATAATAACGACGACATTAACGACGATGATTGTGACAAAATAACGACGATATTAACGACGATAATTATGAGGATAATAAGGACGATAACAACGATGATAATGACGATAATAACGACGACATTAACGACGATGATTATGACAAAATAACGACGATATTAACGACGATAATTATGAGGATGATAAGGACGATAACAACGATGATAATGACGATAATAACGACGACATTAGCGACGATGTTTATGACAAAATAACGATGATATTAACGACGATAATTATGAGTATAATAAGGACGATAACAACGATTATAATGACGATATTAACGACGATATTAACGACGATAATAACGACGTTAAAAACGACGATAAAAAGAAGATAATGACAATAATAACGACGATATTATCGATGATATTTATGACGATAACAACGTAGATAATGACGATAATAACGACGACATTAACGACGATGCTTATGACAAAATAACGACGATATTAACGACGATAATTATGAGGATGATAAGGACGATAACAACGATGATAATGACGATATTAACGACTATATTAACGACACTAATAACGACGTTAATAACGACGATAAAAAGAAGATAATGACAATAATAACGACGATATTATCGATGATATTTATGACGATAACAACGTAGATAATGACGATAATAACGACGACATTAACGACGATGATTATGACAAAATAACGACGATATTAACGACGATAATTATGAGGATAATAAGGACGATAACAACGATGATAATGACGATATTAACGACGATATTAACGACGATAATAACGACGATATTAACGACGATAATAAAGACAATAAAAAGAAGATAATGACAATAATAACGACGATATTAAAGATAATATTTATGACGATAACAACGTAGATAATGACGATAATAACGACGACATTAACGACGATGATTATGACAAAATAACGACGATATTAACGACGATAATTATGAGGATGATAAGGACGATAACAACGATGATAATGACGATATTAACGACGATATTAACGACGATAATAACGACGATATTAACGACGATAATAACGACGATAAAAAGAAGATAATGACAATAATAACGACGATATTATCGATGATATTTATGACGATAACAACGTAGATAATGACGATAATAACGACGACATTAACGACGATGATTATGACAAAATAACGACGATATTAACGACGATAATTATGAGGATGATAAGGACGATAACAACGATGATAATGACGATATTAACGACGATATTAACGACGATAATAACGACGTTAATAACGACGATAAAAAGAAGGTAATGACAATAATAACGACGATATTATCGATGATATTTTAACGATAACAACGTAGATAATGACGATAATAACGACGACATTAACGACGATAATAACGACGTTAAAAACGACGATAAAAAGAAGATAATGACAATAATAACGACGATATTATCGATGATATTTATGACGATAACAACGTAGATAATGACGATAATAACGACGACATTAACGACGATGATTATGACAAAATAACGACGATATTAACGACGATAATTATGAGGATGATAAGGATGATAACAACGATGATAATGACGATATTAACGACGATATTAACGACGATAATAACGACGTTAATAACGACGATAAAAAGAAGATAATGACAATAATAACGACGATATTATCGATGATATTTAAGACGATAACAACGTAGATAATGACGATAATAACGACGACATTAACGACGATGATTATGAGGATGATAAGGACGATAACAACGATGATAATGACGATATTAACGACGATAATAACGACGATATTAACGACGATAATAACGACGATAAAAAGAAGATAATGACAATAATAACGACGATATTAACGATGATAATTATGACGATAACAACGAAGATAATGACGATAATAACGACGACATTATCGTCGATGATTATGACAAAATAACGACGATATTAACGACGATAATTATGAGGATGATAAGGATGATAACAACGATGATAATGACGATAATAACGAAGACATTAACGACGATGATTATGACAAAATAACGACGATATTAACGACGATAATTATGAGGATGATAAGGACGATAACAACGATGATAATGACGATAATAACGACGACATTAGCGACGATGTTTATGACAAAATAACGACGATATTAACGACGATAATTATGAGGATAATAAGGACGATAACAACGATTATAATGACGATATTAACGACGATATTAACGACGATAATAACGACGTTAAAAACGACGATAAAAAGAAGATAATGACAATAATAACGACGATATTATCGATGATATTTATGACGATAACAACGTAGATAATTACGATAATAACGACGACATTAACGACGATGATTATGACAAAATAACGACGATATTAACGACGATAATTATGAGGATGATAAGGACGATAACAACGATGATAATGACGATATTAACGACGATATTAACGACGATAATAACGACGTTAATAACGACGATAAAAAGAAGATAATGACAATAATAACGACGATATTATCGATGATATTTATGACGATAACAACGTAGATAATGACGATAATAACGACGACATTAACGACGATGATTATGACAAAATAACGACGATATTAACGACGATAATTATGAGGATAATAAGGACGATAACAACGATGATAATGACGATATTAACGACGATATTAACGACGATAATAACGACGATATTAACGTCGATAATAAAGACAATAAAAAGAAGATAATGACAATAATAACGACGATATTAAAGATAATATTTATGACGATAACAACGTAGATAATGACGATAATAACGACGACATTAACGACGATGATTATGACAAAATAACGACGATATTAACGACGATAATTATGAGGATGATAAGGACGATAACAACGATGATAATGACGATAATAACGACGATATTAACGACGATGATTGTGACAAAATAACGACGATATTAACGACGATAATTATGAGGATAATAAGGACGATAACAACGATGATAATGACGATATTAACGACGATAATAACGACGATATTAACGACGATAATAACGACGATAAAAAGAAGATAATGACAATAATAACGACGATATTAACGATGATAATTATGACGATAACAACGAAGATAATGACGATAATAACGACGACATTAACGACGATGATTATGACAAAATAACGACGATATTCACGACGATAATTATGAGGATGATAAGGACGATAACAACGATGATAATGACGATAATAACGACGATATTAACGACGATGATTGTGACAAAATAACGACGATATTAACGACGATAATTATGAGGATAATAAGGACGATAACAACGATGATAATGACGATATTAACGACGATAATAACGACGATATTAACGACGATAATAACGACGATAAAAAGAAGATAATGACAATAATAACGACGATATTAACGATGATAATTATGACGATAACAACGAAGATAATGACGATAATAACGACGACATTATCGTCGATGATTATGACAAAATAACGACGATATTAACGACGATAATTATGAGGATGATAAGGACGATAACAACGATGATAATGACGATAATAACGACGACATTAGCGACGATGTTTATGACAAAATAACGACGATATTAATGACGATAATTATGAGGATGATAAGGACGATATCAACGATGATAATGACGATAATAACGACGACATTAACGACGATGATTGTGACAAAATAACGACGATATTAACGACGATAATTATGAGGATAATAAGGACGATAACAACGATGATAATGACGATATTAACGACGATATTAACGACGATAATAACGACGATATTAACGACGATAATAAAGACAATAAAAAGAAGATAATGACAATAATAACGACGATATTAAAGATAATATTTATGACGATAACAACGTAGATAATGACGATAATAACGACGACATTAACGACGATGATTATGACAAAATAACGACGATATTAACGACGATAATTATGAGGATGATAAGGACGATAACAACGATGATAATGACGATAATAACGACGACATTAACGACGATGATTGTGACAAAATAACGACGATATTAACGACGATAATTATGAGGATAATAAGGACGATAACAACGATGATAATGACGATAATAACGACGACATTAACGACGATGATTATGACAAAATAACGACGATATTAACGACGATAATTATGAGGATGATAAGGACGATAACAACGATGATAATGACGATAATAACGACGACATTAACGACGATGATTGTGACAAAATAACGACGATATTAACGACGATAATTATGAGGATAATAAGGACGATAACAACGATGATAATGACGATATTAACGACGATATTAACGACGATAATAACGACGATATTAACGACGATAATAAAGACAATAAAAAGAAGATAATGACAATAATAACGACGATATTAAAGATAATATTTATGACGATAACAACGTAGATAATGACGATAATAACGACGACATTAACGACGATGATTATGACAAAATAACGACGATATTAACGACGATAATTATGAGGATGATAAGGACGATAACAACGATGATAATGACGATAATAACGACGACATTAACGACGATGATTGTGACAAAATAACGACGATATTAACGACGATAATTATGAGGATAATAAGGACGATAACAACGATGATAATGACGATAATAACGACGACATTAACGACGATGATTATGACAAAATAACGACGATATTAACGACGATAATTATGAGGATGATAAGGACGATAACAACGATGATAATGACGATAATAACGACGACATTAGCGACGATGTTTATGACAAAATAACGACGATATTAACGACGATAATTATGAGGATAATAAGGACGATAACAACGATTATAATGACGATATTAACGACGATATTAACGACGATAATAACGACGTTAAAAACGACGATAAAAAGAAGATAATGACAATAATAACGACGATATTATCGATGATATTTATGACGATAACAACGTAGATAATTACGATAATAACGACGACATTAACGACGATGATTATGACAAAATAACGACGATATTAACGACGATAATTATGAGGATAATAACGACGATAACAACGAAGATAATGACGATAATAACGACGACATTAACGACGATGTTTATGACAAAATAAAGACGATATTAACGACGATAATTATGAGAATGATAAGGACGATAACAACGATGATAATGACGATAATAACGACGACATTAACGACGATGATTATGACAAAATAACGACGATATTAACGACGATAATTATGAGGATAATAAGGACGATAACAACGATGATAATGACGATATTAACGACGATATTAACGACGATAATAACGACGATATTAACGACGATAATAAAGACAATAAAAAGAAGATAATGACAATAATAACGACGATATTAAAGATAATATTTATGACGATAACAACGTAGATAATGACGATAATAACGACGACATTAACGACGATGATTATGAGGATGATAAGGACGATAACAACGATGATAATGACGATATTAACGACGATAATAACGACGATATTAACGACGATAATAACGAAGATAAAATGAAGATAATGACAATAATAACGACGATATTATCGATGATATTTATGACGATAACAACGTAGATAATGACGATAATAACGACGACATTAACGACGATGATTATGAGGATGATAAGGACGATAACAACGATGATAATGACGATATTAACGACGATAATAACGACGATATTAACGACGATAATAACGACGATAAAAAGAAGATAATGACAATAATAAGGACGATATTAACGATGATAATTATGACGATAACAACGAAGATAATGACGATAATAACGACGACATTATCGTCGATGATTATGACAAAATAACGACGATATTAACGACGATAATTATGAGGATGATAAGGATGATAACAACGATGATAATGACGATAATAACGACGACATTAGCGACGATGTTTATGACAAAATAACGACGATATTAACGACGATAATTATGAGGATAATAAGGACGATAACAACGATTATAATGACGATATTAACGACGATATTAACGACGATAATAACGTCGTTAAAAACGACGATAAAAAGAAGATAATGACAATAATAACGACGATATTATCGATGATATTTATGAGGATAACAACGTAGATAATTACGATAATAACGACGACATTAACGACGATGATTATGACAAAATAACGACGATATTAACGACGATAATTATGAGGATGATAAGGACGATAACAACGATGATAATGACGATATTAACGACGATATTAACGACGATAATAACGACGTTAATAACGACGATAAAAAGAAGATAATGACAATAATAACGACGATATTATCGATGATATTTATGACGATAACAACGTAGATAATGACGATAATAACGACGGCATTAACGACGATGATTATGACAAAATAACGACGATATTAACGACGATAATTATGAGGATAATAAGGACGATAACAACGATGATAATGACGATATTAACGACGATATTAACGACGATAATAACGACGATATTAACGTCGATAATAAAGACAATAAAAAGAAGATAATGACAATAATAACGACGATATTAAAGATATTATTTATGACGATAACAACGTAGATAATGACGATAATAACGACGAAATTAACGACGATGATTATGACAAAATAACGACGATATTAACGACGATAATTATGAGGATGATAATGACGATAACAACGATGATAATGACGATATTAACGACGATATTAACGACGATAATAACGACGATATTAACGACGATAATAACGACGATAAAAAGAAGATAATGACAATAATAACGACGATATTAACGACGATAATAACGACGATAATAAAGACGATATTAACGACGATAATAACGACGATAAGAAGAAGATAATGACAATAATAACGACGATATTTTCGATGATATTTTAACGATAACAACGTAGATAATGACGATAATAACGACGACATTAACGACGATAATAACAACGTTAAAAACGTCGATAAAAAGAAGTTAATGACAATAATAACGACGATATTATCGATGATATTGATGACGATAACAACGTAGATAATGACGATAATAACGACGACATTAACGACGATGATTATGACAAAATAACGACGATATTAACGACGATAATTATGAGAATGATAAGGACGATAACAACGATGATAATGACGATATTAACGACGACATTAACGACGATAATAACGACGTTAATAACGACGATAAAAAGAAGATAATGACAATAATAACGACGATATTATCGATGATATTTTTGACGATAACAACGTAGATAATGACGATAATAACGACGACATTAACGACGATGATTATGAGGATGATAAGGACGATAACAATGATGATAATGACGATATTAACGACGATAATAACGACGATATTAACGACGATAATAACGACGATAAAAAGAAGATAATGACAATAATAACGACGATATTAACGATGATAATTATGACGATAACAACGAAGATAATGACGATAATAACGACGACATTATCGTCGATGATTATGACAAAATAACGACGATATTAACGACGATAATTATGAGGATGATAAGGATGATAACAACGATGATAATGACGATAATAACGAAGACATTAACGACGATGATTATGACAAAATAACGACGATATTAACGACGATAATTATGAGGATGATAAGGACGATAACAACGTAGATAATGACGATAATAACGACGACATTAACGACGATGATTATGACACAATAACGACGATATTAACGACGATAATTATGAGGATAATAAGGACGATAACAACGATGATAATGACGATATTAACGACGATATTAACGACGATAATAACGACGATATTAACGTCGATAATAAAGACAATAAAAAGAAGATAATGACAATAATAACGACGATATTAAAGATAATATTTATGACGATAACAACGTAGATAATGACGATAATAACGACGACATTAACGACGATGATTATGACAAAATAACGACGATATTAACGACGATAATTATGAGGATGATAAGGACGATAACAACGATGATAATGACGATAATAACGACGACATTAACGACGATGATTGTGACAAAATAACGACGATATTAACGACGATAATTATGAGGATAATAAGGACGATAACAACGATGATAATGACGATATTAACGACGATAATAACGACGATATTAACGACGATAATAACGACGATAAAAAGAAGATAATGACAATAATAACGACGATATTAACGATGATAATTACGACGATAACAACGAAGATAATGACGATAATAACGACGACATTATCGTCGATGATTATGACAAAATAACGACGATATTAACGACGATAATTATGAGGATGATAAGGACGATAACAACGATGATAATGACGATAATAACGACGACATTAGCGACGATGTTTATGACAAAATAACGACGATATTAATGACGATAATTATGAGGATGATAAGGACGATAACAACGATGATAATGACGATAATAACGACGACATTAACGACGATGATTGTGACAAAATAACGACGATATTAACGACGATAATTATGAGGATAATAAGGACGATAACAACGATGATAATGACGATATTAACGACGATATTAACGACGATAATAACGACGATATTAACGACGATAATAAAGACAATAAAAAGAAGATAATGACAATAATAACGACGATATTAAAGATAATATTTATGACGATAACAACGTAGATAATGACGATAATAACGACGACATTAACGACGATGATTATGACAAAATAACGACGATATTAACGACGATAATTATGAGGATGATAAGGACGATAACAACGATGATAATGACGATAATAACGACGACATTAACGACGATGATTGTGACAAAATAACGACGATATTAACGACGATAATTATGAGGATAATAAGGACGATAACAACGATGATAATGACGATAATAACGACGACATTAACGACGATGATTATGACAAAATAACGACGATATTAACGACGATAATTATGAGGATGATAAGGACGATAACAACGATGATAATGACGATAATAACGACGACATTAGCGACGATGTTTATGACAAAATAACGACGATATTAACGACGATAATTATGAGGATAATAAGGACGATAACAACGATTATAATGACGATATTAACGACGATATTAACGACGATAATAACGACGTTAAAAACGACGATAAAAAGAAGATAATGACAATAATAACGACGATATTATCGATGATATTTATGACGATAACAACGTAGATAATTACGATAATAACGACGACATTAACGACGATGATTATGACAAAATAACGACGATATTAACGACGATAATTATGAGGATGATAAGGACGATAACAACGATGATAATGACGATATTAACGACGATATTAACGACGATAATAACGACGTTAATAACGACGATAAAAAGAAGATAATGACAATAATAACGACGATATTATCGATGATATTTATGACGATAACAACGTAGATAATAACGATAATAACGACGACATTAACGACGATGATTATGACAAAATAACGACGATATTAACGACGATAATTATGAGGATAATAAGGACGATAACAACGATGATAATGACGATATTAACGAATATATTAACGACGATAATAACGACGATATTAACGACGATAATAAAGACAATAAAAAGAAGATAATGACAATAATAACGACGATATTAAAGATAATATTTATGACGATAACAACGTAGATAATGACGATAATAACGACGACATTAACGACGATGATTATGAGGATGATAAGGACGATAACAACGATGATAATGACGATATTAACGACGATAATAACGACGATATTAACGACGATAATAACGACGATAAAAAGAAGATAATGACAATAATAACGACGATATTAACGATGATAATTATGACGATAACAACGAAGAAAATGACGATAATAACGACGACATTATCGTCGATGATTATGACAAAATAACGACGATATTAACGACGATAATTATGAGGATGATAAGGATGATAACAACGATGATAATGACGATAATAACGAAGACATTAACGACGATGATTATGACAAAATAACGACGATATTAACGACGATAATTATGAGGATGATAAGGACGATAACAACGATGATAATGACGATAATAACGACGACATTAGCGACGATGTTTATGACAAAATAACGACGATATTAACGACGATAATTATGAGGATAATAAGGACGATAACAACGATTATAATGACGATATTAACGACGATATTAACGACGATAATAACGACGTTAAAAACGACGATAAAAAGAAGATAATGACAATAATAACGACGATATTATCGATGATATTTATGACGATAACAACTTAGATAATGACGATAATAACGACGACATTAACGACGATGATTATGACAAAATAACGACGATATTAACGACGATAATTATGAGGATGATAAGGACGATAACAACGATGATAATGACGATATTAACGACGATATTAACGACGATAATAACGTCGATAATAAAGACAATAAAAAGAAGATAATGACAATAATAACGACGATATTATCGATGATATTTATGACGATAACAACGTAGATAATGACGATAATAACGACGACATTTACGACGATGATTATGACAAAATAACGACGATATTAACGACGATAATTATGAGGATAATAAGGACGATAACAACGATGATAATGACGATATTAACGACGATATTAACGACGATAATAACGACGATATTAACGTCGACTATAAAGACAATAAAAAGAAGATAATGACAATAATAACGACGATATTAAAGATAATATTTATGACGATAACAACGTAGATAATGACGATAATAACGACGACATTAACGACGATGATTATGACAAAATAACGACGATATTAACGACGATAATTATGAGGATGATAAGGACGATAACAACGATGATAATGACGATAATAACGACGACATTAACGACGATGATTGTGACAAAATAACGACGATATTAACGACGATAATTATCAGGATAATAAGGACGATAACAACAATGATAATGACGATATTAACGACGATAATAACGACGATATTAACGACGATAATAACGACGATAAAAAGAAGATAATGACAATAATAACGACGATATTAACGATGATAATTATGACGATAACAACGAAGATAATGACGATAATAACGACGACATTATCGTCGATGATTATGACAAAATAACGACGATATTAACGACGATAATTATGAGGATGATAAGGACGATAACAACGATGATAATGACGATAATAACGACGACATTAGCGACGATGTTTATGACAAAATAACGACGATATTAATGACGATAATTATGAGGATGATAAGGACGATAACAACGATGATAATGACGATAATAACGACGACATTAACGACGATGATTGTGACAAAATAACGACGATATTAACGACGATAATTATGAGGATAATAAGGACGATAACAACGATGATAATGACGATATTAACGACGATATTAACGACGATAATAACGACGATATTAACGACGATAATAAAGACAATAAAAAGAAGATAATGACAATAATAACGACGATATTAAAGATAATATTTATGACGATAACAACGTAGATAATGACGATAATAACGACGACATTAACGACGATGATTATGACAAAATAACGACGATATTAACGACGATAATTATGAGGATGATAAGGACGATAACAACGATGATAATGACGATAATAACGACGACATTAACGACGATGATTGTGACAAAATAACGACGATATTAACGACGATAATTATGAGGATAATAAGGACGATAACAACGATGATAATGACGATAATAACGACGACATTAACGACGATGATTATGACAAAATAACGACGATATTAACGACGATAATTATGAGGATGATAAGGACGATAACAACGATGATAATGACGATAATAACGACGACATTAGCGACGATGTTTATGACAAAATAACGACGATATTAACGACGATAATTATGAGGATAATAAGGACGATAACAACGATTATAATGACGATATTAACGACGATATTAACGACGATAATAACGACGTTAAAAACGACGATAAAAAGAAGATAATGACAATAATAACGACGATATTATCGATGATATTTATGACGATAACAACGTAGATAATTACGATAATAACGACGACATTAACGACGATGATTATGACAAAATAACGACGATATTAACGACGATAATTATGAGGATGATAAGGACGATAACAACGATGATAATGACGATATTAACGACGACATTAACGACGATAATAACGACGTTAATAACGACGATAAAAAGAAGATAATGACAATAATAACGACGATATTATCGATGATATTTATGACGATAACAACGTAGATAATGACGATAATAACGACGACATTAACGACGATGATTATGAGGATGATAAGGACGATAACAACGATGATAATGACGATAATAACGACGACATTAACGACGATGATTATGACAAAATAACGACGATATTAACGACGATAATTATGAGGATAATAAGGACGATAACAACGATGATAATGACGATATTAACGACGATATTAACGACGATAATAACGACGATATTAACGACGATAATAAAGACAATAAAAAGAAGATAATGACAATAATAACGACGATATTAAAGATAATATTTATGACGATAACAACGTAGATAATGACGATAATAACGACGACATTAACGACGATGATTATGAGGATGATAAGGACGATAACAACGATGATAATGACGATATTAACGACGATAATAACGACGATATTAACGACGATAATAACGACGATAAAAAGAAGATAATGACAATAATAACGACGATATTAACGATGATAATTATGACGATAACAACGAAGAAAATGACGATAATAACGACGACATTATCGTCGATGATTATGACAAAATAACGACGATATTAACGACGATAATTATGAGGATGATAAGGATGATAACAACGATGATAATGACGATAATAACGAAGACATTAACGACGATGATTATGACAAAATAACGACGATATTAACGACGATAATTATGAGGATGATAAGGACGATAACAACGATGATAATGACGATAATAACGACGACATTAGCGAGGATGTTTATGACAAAATAACGACGATATTAACGACGATAATTATGAGGATAATAAGGACGATAACAACGATTATAATGACGATATTAACGACGATATTAACGACGATAATAACGACGTTAAAAACGACGATAAAAAGAAGATAATGACAATAATAACGACGATATTATCGATGATATTTATGACGATAACAACGTAGATAATGACGATAATAACGACGACATTAACGACGATGATTATGACAAAATAACGACGATATTAACGACGATAATTATGAGGATGATAAGGACGATAACAACGATGATAATGACGATATTAACGACGATATTAACGACGATAATAACGACGTTAATAACGACGATAAAAAGAAGATAATGACAATAATAACGACGATATTATCGATGATATTTATGACGATAACAACGTAGATAATGACGATAATAACGACGACATTAACGACGATGATTATGACAAAATAACGACGATATTAACGACGATAATTATGAGGATAATAAGGACGATAACAACGATGATAATGACGATATTAACGACGATATTAACGACGATAATAACGACGATATTAACGTCGATTATAAAGACAATAAAAAGAAGATAATGACAATAATAACGACGATATTAAAGATAATATTTATGACGATAACAACGTAGATAATGACGATAATAACGACGACATTAACGACGATGATTATGACAAAATAACGACGATATTAACGACGATAATTATGAGGATGATAAGGACGATAACAACGATGATAATGACGATAATAACGACGACATTAACGACGATGATTGTGACAAAATAACGACGATATTAACGACGATAATTATGAGGATAATAAGGACGATAACAACGATTATAATGACGATATTAACGACGATATTAACGACGATAATAACGACGTTAAAAACGACGATAAAAAGAAGATAATGACAATAATAACGACGATATTATCGATGATATTTATGACGATAACAACTTAGATAATGACGATAATAACGACGACATTAACGACGATGATTATGACAAAATAACGACGATATTAACGACGATAATTATGAGGATGATAAGGACGATAACAACGATGATAATGACGATATTAACGACGATATTAACGACGATAATAACGACGTTAATAACGACGATAAAAAGAAGATAATGACAATAATAACGACGATATTATCGATGATATTTATGACGATAACAACGTAGATAATGACGATAATAACGACGACATTTACGACGATGATTATGACAAAATAACGACGATATTAACGACGATAATTATGAGGATAATAAGGACGATAACAACGATGATAATGACGATATTAACGACGATATTAACGACGATAATAACGACGATATTAACGTCGACTATAAAGACAATAAAAAGAAGATAATGACAATAATAACGACGATATTAAAGATAATATTTATGACGATAACAACGTAGATAATGACGATAATAACGACGACATTAACGACGATGATTATGACAAAATAACGACGATATTAACGACGATAATTATGAGGATGATAAGGACGATAACAACGATGATAATGACGATAATAACGACGACATTAACGACGATGATTGTGACAAAATAACGACGATATTAACGACGATAATTATCAGGATAATAAGGACGATAACAACAATGATAATGACGATATTAACGACGATAATAACGACGATATTAACGACGATAATAACGACGATAAAAAGAAGATAATGACAATAATAACGACGATATTAACGATGATAATTATGACGATAACAACGAAGATAATGACGATAATAACGACGACATTATCGTCGATGATTATGACAAAATAACGACGATATTAACGACGATAATTATGAGGATGATAAGGACGATAACAACGATGATAATGACGATAATAACGACGACATTAGCGACGATGTTTATGACAAAATAACGACGATATTAATGACGATAATTATGAGGATGATAAGGACGATAACAACGATGATAATGACGATAATAACGACGACATTAACGACGATGATTGTGACAAAATAACGACGATATTAACGACGATAATTATGAGGATAATAAGGACGATAACAACGATGATAATGACGATATTAACGACGATATTAACGACGATAATAACGACGATATTAACGACGATAATAAAGACAATAAAAAGAAGATAATGACAATAATAACGACGATATTAAAGATAATATTTATGACGATAACAACGTAGATAATGACGATAATAACGACGACATTAACGACGATGATTATGACAAAATAACGACGATATTAACGACGATAATTATGAGGATGATAAGGACGATAACAACGATGATAATGACGATAATAACGACGACATTAACGACGATGATTGTGACAAAATAACGACGATATTAACGACGATAATTATGAGGATAATAAGGACGATAACAACGATGATAATGACGATAATAACGACGACATTAACGACGATGATTATGACAAAATAACGACGATATTAACGACGATAATTATGAGGATGATAAGGACGATAACAACGATGATAATGACGATAATAACGACGACATTAGCGACGATGTTTATGACAAAATAACGACGATATTAACGACGATAATTATGAGGATAATAAGGACGATAACAACGATTATAATGACGATATTAACGACGATATTAACGACGATAATAACGACGTTAAAAACGACGATAAAAAGAAGATAATGACAATAATAACGACGATATTATCGATGATATTTATGACGATAACAACGTAGATAATGACGATAATAACGACGACATTAACGACGATGATTATGACAAAATAACGACGATATTAACGACGATAATTATGAGGATGATAAGGACGATAACAACGATGATAATGACGATATTAACGACGACATTAACGACGATAATAACGACGTTAATAACGACGATAAAAAGAAGATAATGACAATAATAACGACGATATTATCGATGATATTTATGACGATAACAACGTAGATAATGACGATAATAACGACGACATTAACGACGATGATTATGAGGATGATAAGGACGATAACAACGATGATAATGACGATAATAACGACGACATTAACGACGATGATTATGACAAAATAACGACGATATTAACGACGATAATTATGAGGATAATAAGGACGATAACAACGATGATAATGACGATATTAACGACGATATTAACGACGATAATAACGACGATATTAACGACGATAATAAAGACAATAAAAAGAAGATAATGACAATAATAACGACGATATTAAAGATAATATTTATGACGATAACAACGTAGATAATGACGATAATAACGACGACATTAACGACGATGATTATGAGGATGATAAGGACGATAACAACGATGATAATGACGATATTAACGACGATAATAACGACGATATTAACGACGATAATAACGACGATAAAAAGAAGATAATGACAATAATAACGACGATATTAACGATGATAATTATGACGATAACAACGAAGAAAATGACGATAATAACGACGACATTATCGTCGATGATTATGACAAAATAACGACGATATTAACGACGATAATTATGAGGATGATAAGGATGATAACAACGATGATAATGACGATAATAACGAAGACATTAACGACGATGATTATGACAAAATAACGACGATATTAACGACGATAATTATGAGGATGATAAGGACGATAACAACGATGATAATGACGATAATAACGACGACATTAGCGACGATGTTTATGACAAAATAACGACGATATTAACGACGATAATTATGAGGATAATAAGGACGATAACAACGATTATAATGACGATATTAACGACGATATTAACGACGATAATAACGACGTTAAAAACGACGATAAAAAGAAGATAATGACAATAATAACGACGATATTATCGATGATATTTATGACGATAACAACGTAGATAATGACGATAATAACGACGACATTAACGACGATGATTATGACAAAATAACGACGATATTAACGACGATAATTATGAGGATGATAAGGACGATAACAACGATGATAATGACGATATTAACGACGATATTAACGACGATAATAACGACGTTAATAACGACGATAAAAAGAAGATAATGACAATAATAACGACGATATTATCGATGATATTTATGACGATAACAACGTAGATAATGACGATAATAACGACGACATTAACGACGATGATTATGACAAAATAACGACGATATTAACGACGATAATTATGAGGATAATAAGGACGATAACAACGATGATAATGACGATATTAACGACGATATTAACGACGATAATAACGACGATATTAACGTCGATTATAAAGACAATAAAAAGAAGATAATGACAATAATAACGACGATATTAAAGATAATATTTATGACGATAACAACGTAGATAATGACGATAATAACGACGACATTAACGACGATGATTATGACAAAATAACGACGATATTAACGACGATAATTATGAGGATGATAAGGACGATAACAACGATGATAATGACGATAATAACGACGACATTAACGACGATGATTGTGACAAAATAACGACGATATTAACGACGATAATTATGAGGATGATAAGGACGATAACAACGATGATAATGACGATAATAACGACGACATTAGCGACGATGTTTATGACAAAATAACGACGATATTAATTGACGATAATTATGAGGATGATAAGGACGATAACAACGATGATAATGACGATAATAACGACGACATTAACGACGATGATTGTGGCAAAATAACGACGATATTAACGACGATAATTATGAGGATAATAAGGACGATAACAACGATGATAATGACGATATTAACGACGATATTAACGACGATAATAACGACGATATTAACGACGATAATAAAGACAATAAAAAGAAGATAATGACAATAATAACGACGATATTAAAGATAATATTTATGACGATAACAACGTAGATAATGACGATAATAACGACGACATTAACGACGATGATTATGACAAAATAACGACGATATTAACGACGATAATTATGAGGATGATAAGGACGATAACAACGATGATAATGACGATAATAACGACGACATTAGCGACGATGTTTATGACAAAATAACGACGATATTAACGACGATAATTATGAGGATAATAAGGACGATAACAACGATGATAATGACGATAATAACGAAGACATTAACGACGATGATTATGACAAAATAACGACGATATTAACGACGATAATTATGAGGATGATAAGGACGATAACAACGATGATAATGACGATAATAACGACGACATTAGCGACGATGTTTATGACAATATAACGACGATATTAACGACGATAATTATGAGGATAATAAGGACGATAACAACGATTATAATGACGATATTAACGACGATATTAACGACGATAATAACGACGTTAAAAACGACGATAAAAAGAAGATAATGACAATAATAACGACGATATTATCGATGATATTTATGACGATAACAACGTAGATAATTACGATAATAACGACGACATAAACGACGATGATTATGACAAAATAACGACGATATTAACGACGATAATTATGAGGATGATAAGGACGATAACAACGATGATAATGACGATATTAACGACGATATTAACGACGATAATAACGACGTTAATAACGACGATAAAAAGAAGATAATGACAATAATAACGACGATATTATCGATGATATTTATGACGATAACAACGTAGAAAATGACGATAATAACGACGACATTAACGACGATGATTATGACAAAATAACGACGATATTAACGACGATAATTATGAGGATGATAAGGACGATAACAACGATGATAATGACGATAATAACGACGACATTAACGACGATGATTGTGACAAAATAACGACGATATTAACGACGATAATTATCAGGATAATAAGGACGATAACAACAATGATAATGACGATATTAACGACGATAATAACGACGATATTAACGACGATAATAACGACGATAAAAAGAAGATAATGACAATAATAACGACGATATTAACGATGATAATTATGACGATAACAACGAAGATAATGACGATAATAACGACGACATTATCGTCGATGATTATGACAAAATAACGACGATATTAACGACGATAATTATGAGGATGATAAGGACGATAACAACGATGATAATGACGATAATAACGACGACATTAGCGACGATGTTTATGACAAAATAACGACGATATTAATGACGATAATTATGAGGATGATAAGGACGATAACAACGATGATAATGACGATAATAACGACGACATTAACGACGATGATTGTGACAAAATAACGACGATATTAACGACGATAATTATGAGGATAATAAGGACGATAACAACGATGATAATGACGATATTAACGACGATATTAACGACGATAATAACGACGATATTAACGACGATAATAAAGACAATAAAAAGAAGATAATGACAATAATAACGACGATATTAAAGATAATATTTATGACGATAACAACGTAGATAATGACGATAATAACGACGACATTAACGACGATGATTATGACAAAATAACGACGATATTAACGACGATAATTATGAGGATGATAAGGACGATAACAACGATGATAATGACGATAATAACGACGACATTAACGACGATGATTGTGACCAAAATAACGACGATATTAACGACGATAATTATGAGGATAATAAGGGACGATAACAACGATGATAATGACGATAATAACGACGACATTAACGACGATGATTTATGACAAAATAACGACGATATTAACGACGATAATTATGAGGATGATAAGGACGATAACAACGATGATAATGACGATAATAACGACGACATTAGCGACGATGTTTATGACAAAATAACGACGATATTAACGACGATAATTATGAGGATAATAAGGACGATAACAACGATTATAATGACGATATAACGACGATATTAACGACGATAATAACGACGTTAAAAACGACGATAAAAAGAAGATAATGACAATAATAACGACGATATTATCGATGATATTTATGACGATAACAACGTAGATAATTACGATAATAACGACGACATTAACGACGATGATTATGACAAAATAACGACGATATTAACGACGATAATTATGAGGATGATAAGGACGATAACAACGATGATAATGACGATATTAACGACGACATTAACGACGATAATAACGACGTTAATAACGACGATAAAAAGAAGATAATGACAATAATAACGACGATATTATCGATGATATTTATGACGATAACAACGTAGATAATGACGATAATAACGACGACATTAACGACGATGATTATGAGGATGATAAGGACGATAACAACGATGATAATGACGATAATAACGACGACATTAACGACGATGATTATGACAAAATAACGACGATATTAACGACGATAATTATGAGGATAATAAGGACGATAACAACGATGATAATGACGATATTAACGACGATATTAACGACGATAATAACGACGATATTAACGACGATAATAAAGACAATAAAAAGAAGATAATGACAATAATAACGACGATATTAAAGATAATATTTTGACGATAACAACGTAGATAATGACGATAATAACGACGACATTAACGACGATGATTATGAGGATGATAGGACGATAACAACGATGATAATGACGATATTAACGACGATAATAACGACGATATTAACGACGATAATAACGACGATAAAAAGAAGATAATGACAATAATAACGACGATATTAACGATGATAATTATGACGATAACAACGAAGATAATGACGATAATAACGACGACATTATCGTCGATGATTATGACAAAATAACGACGATATTAACGACGATAATTATGAGGATGATAAGGATGATAACAACGATGATAATGACGATAATAACGAAGACATTAACGACGATGATTATGACAAAAATAACGACGATATTAACGACGATAATTATGAGGATGATAAGGACGATAACAACGATGATAATGACGATAATAACGACGACATTAGCGACGATGTTTATGACAAATAACGACGATATTAACGACGATAATTATGAGGATAATAAGGACGATAACAACGATTATAATGACGATATTAACGACGATATTAACGACGATAATAACGACGTTAAAAACGACGATAAAAAGAAGATAATGACAATAATAACGACGATATTATCGATGATATTTATGACGATAACAACGTAGATAATGACGATAATAACGACGACATTAACGACGATGATTATGACAAAATAACGACGATATTAACGACGATAATTATGAGGATGATAAGGACGATAACAACGATGATAATGACGATATTAACGACGATATTAACGACGATATAACGACGTTAATAACGACGATAAAAAGAAGATAATGACAATAATAACGACGATATTATCGATGATATTTATGACGATAACAACGTAGATATGACGATAATAACGACGACATTAACGACGATGATTATGACAAAATAACGACGATATTAACGACGATAATTATGAGGATAATAAGGACGATAACAACGATGATAATGACGATATTAACGACGATATTAACGACGATAATAACGACGATATTAACGTCGATTATAAAGACAATAAAAAGAAGATAATGACAATAATAACGACGATATTAAAGATAATATTTATGACGATAACAACGTAGATAATGACGATAATAACGACGACATTAACGACGATGATTATGACAAAATAACGACGATATTAACGACGATAATTATGAGGATGATAAGGACGATAACAACGATGATAATGACGATAATAACGACGACATTAACGACGATGATTGTGACAAAATAACGACGATATTAACGACGATAATTATGAGGATGATAAGGACGATAACAACGATGATAATGACGATAATAACGACGACATTAGCGACGATGTTTATGACAAAATAACGACGATATTAATTGACGATAATTATGAGGATGATAAGGACGATAACAACGATGATAATGACGATAATAACGACGACATTAACGACGATGATTGTGGCAAAATAACGACGATATTAACGACGATAATTATGAGGATAATAAGGACGATAACAACGATGATAATGACGATATTAACGACGATATTAACGACGATAATAACGACGATATTAACGACGATAATAAAGACAATAAAAAGAAGATAATGACAATAATAACGACGATATTAAAGATAATAATTTATGACGATAACAACGATGATAATGACGATAATAACGACGACATTAACGACGATGATTATGACAAAATAACGACGATATTAACGACGATAATTATGAGGATGATAAGGACGATAACAACGATGATAATGACGATAATAACGACGACATTAGCGACGATGTTTATGACAAAATAACGACGATATTAACGACGATAATTATGAGGATAATAAGGACGATAACAACGATGATAATGACGATAATAACGACGACATTAACGACGATGATTATGACAAAATAACGACGATATTAACGACGATAATTATGAGGATGATAAGGACGATAACAACGATGATAATGACGATAATAACGACGACATTAGCGACGATGTTTATGACAATATAACGACGATATTAACGACGATAATTATGAGGATAATAAGGACGATAACAACGATTATAATGACGATATTAACGACGATATTAACGACGATAATAACGACGTTAAAAACGACGATAAAAAGAAGATAATGACAATAATAACGACGATATTATCGATGATATTTATGACGATAACAACGTAGATAATTACGATAATAACGACGACATAAACGACGATGATTATGACAAAAATAACGACGATATTAACGACGATAATTATGAGGATGATAAGGACGATAACAACGATGATAATGACGATATTAACGACGATATTAACGACGATAATAACGACGTTAATAACGACGATAAAAAGAAGATAATGACAATAATAACGACGATATTATCGATGATATTTATGACGATAACAACGTAGAAAATGACGATAATAACGACGACATTAACGACGATGTTTATGACAAAATAACGACGATATTAACGACGATAATTATGAGGATAATAAGGACGATACAACGATTATAATGACGATATTAACGACGATATTAACGACGATAATAACGACGTTAAAAACGACGATAAAAAGAAGATAATGACAATAATAACGACGATATTATCGATGATATTTATGACGATAACAACGTAGATAATGACGATAATAACGACGACATTAACGACGATGATTATGACAAAATAACGACGATATTAACGACGATAATTATGAGGATGATAAGGACGATAACAACGATGATAATGGACGATATTAACGACGATATTAACGACGATAATAACGACGTTAATAACGACGATAAAAAGAAGATAATGACAATAATAACGACGATATTATCGATGATATTTATGACGATAACAACGTAGATAATGACGATAATAACGACGACATTAACGACGATGATTATGACAAAATAACGACGTATTAACGACGATAATTATGAGGATAATAAGGACGATAACAACGATGATAATGACGATATTAACGACGATATTAACGACGATAATAACGACGATATTAACGTCGATAATAAAGACAATAAAAAGAAGATAATGACAATAATAACGACGATATTAAAGATAATATTTATGACGATAACAACGTAGATAATGACGATAATAACGACGACATTAACGACGATGATTATGACAAAATAACGACGATATTAACGACGATAATTATGAGGATGATAAGGACGATAACAACGATGATAATGACGATAATAACGACGACATTAACGACGATGATTGTGACAAAATAACGACGATATTAACGACGATAATTATGAGGATAATAAGGACGATAACAACGATGATAATGACGATATAACGACGATAATAACGACGATATTAACGACGATAATAACGACGATAAAAAGAAGATAATGACAATAATAACGACGATATTAACGATGATAATTATGACGATAACAACGAAGATAATGACGATAATAACGACGACATTATCGTCGATGATTATGACAAAATAACGACGATATTAACGACGATAATTATGAGGATGATAAGGACGATAACAATGATGATAATGACGATAATAACGACGACATTAGCGACGATTTTTATGACAAAATAACGACGATATTAATTGACGATAATTATGAGGATGATAAGGACGATAACAACGATGATAATGACGATAATAACGACGACATTAACGACGATGATTGTGGCAAAATAACGACGATATTAACGACGATAATTATGAGGATAATAAGGACGATAACAACGATGATAATGACGATATTAACGACGATATTAACGACGATAATAACGACGATATTAACGACGATAATAAAGACAATAAAAAGAAGATAATGACAATAATAACGACGATATTAAAGATAATATATATGACGATAACAACGTAGATAATGACGATAATAACGACGACATTAACGACGATGATTATGACAAAATAACGACGATATTAACGACGATAATTATGAGGATGATAAGGACGATAACAACGATGATAATGACGATATTAACGACGATATTAACGACGATAATAACGACGATATTAACGACGATAATAACGACGATAAAAAGAAGATAATGACAATAATAACGACGATATTAACGACGATAATAACGACGATAATAAAGACGATAATAACGACGATAATAACGACGACATTAACGACGATGATTATGACAAAATAACGACGATATTAACGACGATAATTATGAGGATGATAAGGACGATAACAACGATGATAATGACGATATTAACGACGATATTAACGACGATAATAACGACGTTAATAACGACGATAAAAAGAAGATAATGACAATAATAACGACGATATTATCGATGATATTTATGACGATAACAACGTAGATAATGACGATAATAACGACGACATTAACGACGATAATAACGACGATAAAGAGAAGATAATGACAATAATAACGACGATATTAACGATGATAATTATGACGATAACAACGTAGATAATGACGATAATAACGACGACATTAACGACGATGATTATGAGGATGATAAGGACGATAACAACGATGATAATGACGATATTAACGACGATAATAACGACGATATTAACGACGATAATAACGACGATAAAAAGAAGATAATGACAATAATAACGACGATATTAACGATGATAATTATGACGATAACAACGAAGATAATGACGATAATAACGACGACATTATCGTCGATGATTATGACAAAATAACGACGATATTAACGACGATAATTATGAGGATGATAAGGATGATAACAACGATGATAACGACGATAATAACGAAGACATTAACGACGATGATTATGACAAAATAACGACGATATTAACGACGATAATTATGAGGATGATAAGGACGATAACAACGATGATAATGACGATATTAACGACGATATTAACGACGATAATAACGACGTTAATAACGACGATAAAAAAAAGATAATGACAATAATAACGACGATATTATCGATGATATTTATGACGATAACAACGTA